>PVJL010016177.1:0-21936 GCA_004026885.1 Lyroderma lyra
GTGTGTGTGTGTGTGTGTAAAGGCACAGCACGTGCTGGAACACAATGGGGACTTTGGGGAGCAGCCCTAGGTGTGATCATCACAGACCTTTTACTTCCCCATGCACGCCTCACTTCCTTGTGTGCTCACCAGCACAAGCTACGCGGTGACCCGATTCGGGGCTTTTTCAGTCCATGAGGCTGGAGCCCCGTGGCCCCCCTTGAAACGTACTTTTGGCTGCTGCGTTTCACCACCTCGCGCCGCCCTCCCCGTTGGCCCGCTGCCTGTGTCGTGCGGGACGCGACAGGCGTGCATGTGTCTTTTTGAATTAGGGGTTCGGGTTTCTTCAGCTGAACACCCAGAAGTGGGACTGCTGGGTCATAAGGTCGTTCCGGCTTTCATTTCTTGAGGAGCCCCCACACTGTTCCATGGTGGCTGCACCCAGTTGCAGTCCCACCAGCAGGGCACGAGGGTCCCCTCTTCTCCATGTCCTCACCGACACCTGTTTGTTGACCTATGGATGATGGCCCTTCTGAGGGGGGAGGTGATGGCTCATTGTGGTTTTATTGTACCATTTTAGTCGCTATTGGTTTTAGGTACAAAGCAGCATAGTGACACACCTCTCAAAGTGGTAAGGCCACCAAGTCGACCCACCTGACCGCGCACGTAGCTGTTGCAGTGGCACTGACTATGCCCCTCCTGCCGTCCTGTACGTCCTGTGACTCCGTATTTAAGTCAGCGATGACATCGGGCAGGGTTCTGTACGGGTTGCAGGAGTGCAGCGCCGGTGGCCCGGCACTCACCAGGTTCTGAAGCCTGCGCCCACCCGGCTCTGTCTCGGCCCGGGGACGTGGCAGCGGGAGGAGAGGGGCGCAGATTGAGGGGTTGGGGTCTGGGGCCCTCCTCAGGATTGGCCACGTCACTGCACACGCCCACAGCCCCAACTTGATTGCCTCTGAGAGCCGCGGCCCACAGCGTCCTGGCTCGGGCTGGCCATTGTGGCGGGTCCTGCTGCCTTCTCTCTTCCTGACGTCCCTGGGCCCCTGGTGGCCTCTGGCTTCTTAAGCTGACCCCCTGCGGGCCTCCGGTTCCCCTCCCCTCAGCGTGGCTGCGGCGGGCAGCACTGTCTCCCTGGGGCCCTTGCAGGGGCCCAGGTGCCAGGGTCTCACGGCGTCCTCACAGCTGAGGCTCCACACCCAGCTTCCCAGTTCCTTCCAGAAAGACTTTACCCCTTACGACCCGGAGGGGGGCATCGGGACTCCCTGCCCCCACAATGGCTCCCGTCATTTTCTAGCCAGGGCTGGGCAGAGCCAGAGGGGCCTGTGTCCATGGGCATCCCTACTTGTGGACCCCCATCCCCGCTGGCCGTGCCGTGCTCAGCGACTGTCAGCCCCCACGGGTGCGTGGCGTGCATGACACGGGCAGCTCTCTCTCCCTCGAGGGTCTCTTGCCCTCTCTGGACATGGTCACTACGGGGCCACTGGCGGGCGCGGTCAGGAGCAGAAGCTGGTGGCACGAATTCAGGTACTGGGCCTTTAAGCAGACGCTCAGTGCTAGGTACCAAATGAGTCACCACCCCCCTTCCCCCAACCCCCCTGGAAAAGCAGGGAAGGAGGTGTGGGGGCCACCTCACTCTGACAGCAGCAGTAACGGGACCACCGGGATCCCCCACCGGCCAGGATGAGCCCTGGTGGGAGCCAGGGAGGGGCCCGCTGTTCTGGCCCTTGATCGGCCGGGTTGGATTTGAGGAGGTGCTGTCTGTCCTCACACCCTGATGACATGGGTGGTTCCCACCATGACCCCTGACCAAAGGGCATTTAGCTGAGCCCCCACAGGGGCCAGTGTGGGGGGCCCCTGTCATTCCCATCAGGTGAGTCAGCAGAGCTGGATTTGTTTATTTGGGCAAATGCGTCCCCACAGGAGTCCTTCTGAGAAGCCGGGCATGCAGTGGCCCACCCCTGGGGGGCAGCGAAGGGGGACAGGTGGCAGGCCGGAGCCCCCAGCTGCGTGGCTGAGGGCGGGACAGGCCCGGGGACACACAGAGGAGCGAGGCAGAGCTGGGACAGTTCCCAGAGGCATGGATTTATTGAGCAGGTCTTTTCCTCAGTGAGATGCAGTAAGCGGAGCTGACACGAGGCGGGTCACGGGACGGGGCAGAGCCAAGTGCAGAGTGGAGTGCTGGGAAAAGCCATCTCTCAAGGTGTGCCCCACTGCACGGCCGGCCTGCAGCCCCCCGGGTCCCCGAAGGCAGGTGGTGGGGCCGGGGGCAGTCTGAGGCTCTGCTGGGACCGGAGAGCCTCCTGGGGAAACGGGCTGGGCCGCGTAGCTGCGGGGCTCCTGGGCCGGCCCCACTGCCTCCGGGAGTGTGGCACCGCCTGGGAGGGGCCTGTCCTCCTCTGCTGCCTTGTCCACTGTTGGGCGAGGCAGCGAGAGGGCCGGCTCCTGTTTGCCACTTCCTGAGGCAGGGAAAGTGATGGACCCTCCCCTCTCCCCGCCAGGGCAGAATCTGCATCCCCCTGGACCGCACCCAGGCCCCAGGCCCCGGGGGGCTTCTGCAGTGGGACAGGGACGCCTTAATGGTCCTGGGGAGGCTCAGCTGTCCTCTCGGGTGGGATGCTTGGTGGCATCCGGGGGCCGCAGGTTCCGGTGGGCAAGGACAAGCCCCCAGCGACGGGTCCCCTCCATCCTACAACCCCTGCTCCCTGCTCCAGGTCCTCTCTCTCACTCAGGCCCCCACCCCTGGCTTCCCCTCTCACAGATTCCCACAGAGAAGGACAGGTGAGCCCCACGGAGACCAGACACAGGGGACAGAAAGCTGGTGGCGTGCGGAGACGACAGAGGGCGGTGGGGGCTTGGGTCCACGGTGCATGCAGCACGGGGCTCCTGAGGAGGGAGGCTGGGGGGGGTGCAGGGGGAGGGCGGCCAGCTCCGAGACGCCTTCCTGCGTCCTCCGTGGCCCGGCCGTCACAGGGAGATGAAGTCCACAGCCTGCAGCACCGGTAGGGCCAGCAGGGGCAGCAGCAGCCACGAGGGGTTCTGGGCCAGCAGGCTGATGCCTTCACACTTCACCAGCTTGTCTACGGAGAGGGGAGGGGGGACGGGCAGGGCAGGGGGTGAGGAGGGCCCGGGACTCGGCCCGGAGCCACAGGGTGCGCTTCCCCGGGGGAGGCCGGTGCCGGGACCTGGCCCAATAGGACCGGCCGTCTTTCCCATTTGCAGGTTCCTGAGCCCGTGTACAAACTCCCTGTCACATCTTCACTGAGCACCCTCACAAGAGACCCGGTGACGGCCCCATGTCCCAGGCCCCCAACTCGCCGCCCCCGTGGTGGGTGCTGCCACACTCTGCCTGACTGTCCCCCAGCCCTCCACCCACGTGCACGGACTCCCGGGGGCACAGGCAGCGGCGGGAGAGGGAAGACTTACGCCCTCCCCCACCCCGGCCCAGCCCAGAGGCGTGCCAGCGTCCTCAGCAGCCTGCTTCCCACAGCCTGCCCCCCGCGGCCCCCTCAGCCTTGTGGGGGGCTTGCCTCACCTTTGTACACAGTGACATTCATGTGGTAGCTGGGCTGCTGGCTGGAGACACGGACTTCACACGTGTACAGCCCCTCGTCCTTGGAGGTGAAGCCGGATAAGTAGAGGACCTTCATGTTGTATTTGTCGGTGACTTTGGTTCGGGAGCGGTAGGCGTGCTCGGGTACCCCGATCGTGCCCGAGAGCACGTGCTTCTTCAAGTCTCGGGTCAGGCTGAACTCATACAGCATGGACGACATGGTCTTATTTTCATGGTAGCAGTCCAGGCGGAGGCTGTTGTCCGTCAGGCAGGCCGTCAGACGGGTCACCTTCTGCCCACTGGCCACCTGCAAGACTGGCACCAGCAGTGCACCCCCCTGAGTTGGGAGGACCTGTGGGGAAAGGCCCCCCACCCACGCTGACAGTAGAGAGGGGCCTCGCCCCCCTGCAGAGGTCCCTGAGGGCCAGTCGGGCTTCCGGGTGGGACCCCAGCCTCCCTCCCCGCTCTGCTCTCATCCTGGGTCCCAGCAGTGTGCCCCCGGGGGGCCGGAGACCTCGGGGAGTTGATGGGGGGGGGGATTCCAGCTCAGCATGGTGGGCTCCGCAGGCAGGCAGGTCAGCGGGGATGGGGAGCCCTCTCCCCCTCGGTCCCGCCCGCCATGGGGAAGCTATCTTGTCTGAGGGAGGGCACCCCAGCCCCGCCCCTCGCCCAGTACCTGTGAGCAGGAGAGCGATGCCGATGGCGGGGTTCATGCTGCCGAGAGCTCAGTTCTGGATCTGGAGGTCAGGAACAGGGTAGGGGTCAGCCAAGACACGTGGCAGGTGTGCCCACACTGACCGCCAGGGCTGGGGGCCCCGGGAGACGAGCTGTGATGGCCCTGATGGCCGCGGTCGGCGTCCAAGCCCCTCTCCAGCCCTCTTCCCTCCACGCTTAGAGAATGTGACACTGCCACATGTCCTTGTCCCCTGGGGGGACGCAGAGGGGGCACCCTCATGGGGTATGCATCTGTGCTGGGCACTCACTCGCTGGGGGAACGAGTGACACGTTAGCCGGACCAGTTCCTTCCCCTTTTGGGAAGGCGGGGACTTCCTGTTCTGTAATGACGGTAACACACACACACCACAAAGGTGACCGCCTTAGCCATCTGGACGTGTACAGGCTGCGATGGCACTAGGACACATGGCACACATCTGGCACACGCTCCACCGCGGGTGATGCACGCCGGACCCCCCTTGTCTTCCTGCCGGTGAGCTTAGGGATGAGGTCGGGGGAGGGCGCGTGCGGCTAAGGTGCTCCCAGGTAGGACGGCATTTGGCACGGGCTACGGGGCTTCCTGGGTGCGTGTGGGGGACAGAGACTACTCCCCTAGGGCATGCACAGAAGACATGTCCCCAGATGGCCAGCTCCGGGCAGGATTCCTGGGCCTGCGGCGGTCCGGTCCGCTGCCCTGTCTCTACTTTGCAGCCTGGGCTGGACCGGCGTCCTGGCGCGGCGACTGGGAGCAGGTATCGGAGGCTGCCTGCGCCCACTCCCCAGGGAGAGGCCTGCGCCGCCGGCCGTGTCCGGGCCCCTGGCGCTCCGCCCTGCGGCGGGGCGAGGCTGGGGTCCCGCTGCGGCCGGGCCAGTGAACACCCTCTGGGGCCCTGCCCTAGTGGGACCCGGAGGCGTTGTCGAGGAAGAGCGGCATCAGCATCTGGTTTTGATTCTCGGACACTGAGTCACCGAGGGGTGTGAGCCTGGGATCTGGCGGCCCGAAGGAGACGGGGACGAGCGGCGGGGGACGCACCGCCGGTTCTGCGGAGGGTCTTCGCGGAGCAGAGCCCGGAGCCGCGCCGCGCGCCCTGGCTCCCCAGCCCGCGGACGAGCCCCACCCGCCCTCGGCCTCCTCCGTTCGCAGCGGAGGCCCCTTCCCCCTCCCACCCCCCCCACCCCGCGCTCGGCGGCTCCCCGCCCCCGCCGGCCGCCTCCCCGCCAGTCCCCGCCCGTGGCACTGCGGTTTCCCGGGCCTCGGAGGCCCCGCACCCTGCCCACCGCGAGGTCGCCGGGCAGCGTTCCCGGCAGCTGCCGTCCTCCGATCTCTCTGCACCCCCTCATTTCAGTCTGCACCCCCTCATTTCAATCTGCACCCCCCATTTCAATCTTCACCCCCAGTTTCAATCTGCACCCCCTCATTCCTCCGCCTCCGCGAGCTGGGTCTGGGGACGTCCGGGTGCAAAGTCGAACCCAAGGGCTGTCCTTGGCGCCCTTCCTCCCGGTTCTCCGGCGCCCCCGCCGCCGCCAGCGGGCGAAGGCCGGGGCCGCCTTCCCTGAGGGACGGGGTGCGGCGCAGCCCCCGGCCCGCAGCAGCAGCGCCCCGCTCCGGCCCCGGCCCGGGAAGCGGACCCCTCCTCCAGCCCTGCGCCGCCCCCGCCCCGGGCGCCCCGGGTTCGGAGGGCGCGCGCGAGCTCCCGGAGCTCATCCCCGCGCCCCGGTCCCGCCCCGACCCCGGCTCCGACCTGCGCCCGCGTCCGCCACCCCTGCAGCCTCCTCGAGACGCGCCGTCGCCGCCGCCGCGCTGCACCCCGTCCGGCGCCCGCAGTTTTCACCCGCGGTGCGAGGGGAGGGGCGGGGAGCGCCGGGGCTCGGCCAATCAGAGGCCGAGGGCGAGTGGGGAGGCGGGCAGGCGGAGGCGGCGCCGCCGGCGATTGGTGGGTGCGAGTGGCCGTCTGCCGCCGCGGAGGGGGACTCGCCTGGTGGGGGCCCGGCCGGGCCGGGGCGGGGGGATCCGGGCGGCGCCGCTCAGGGCCCGCCTCCCCGCCCCCCAGGCACGACGACTTCCCCCTTCAGGCTGTCGCCCTTTCCTCCGGCGCGTGCCGCCCAGGCCTGTGGGGGAGCCGGGCTGCGGAGGGGTCCGGTGCGGGGCGCAGCGGCTGCGCGGGGAGGATGGAGACCTTCGGCGTGCGCGCCCCACCCCACCCCGGGGGCTCCAGCCGGAGGCTTCGGCGTCGGAGTTCTCCAGGCTTTGGAAGGTGGGGGGGGGGGTTCCCACGTGGGAGCACCCCTCCAGGGGCAAGGCAGGCCCTGCGCCCCGCTCTCCCCGGTCCCGGCCCTGCCCCACCCGCCCCTCCATCCGAGAACACCCAGCCCTGCAGGGGCTTCGGCTCTGGGGCACTCGGCCTGTCTCAGTGCCCGGCTGGCACCTCCCCGAGCAGACAGCTGGAAGGCTCTCCCCCATGTCTGTACTCCTCCTGCCACCCCGCCCCCGCTCCCGAGTCCCTGAGTCCTGTGTGCTGGGTCTTCAGACAAGTGAGGGAGCGCTGCTGTCCCCCAGACACTGTGCGGGGCGCCCTGCGTCGGTGCCCACGGCGACCCCCCCACCCCCGGGCAGCCTGCTGGGTGCGTCCCAGCTCTCTCCACGCCCTTCATGGCTGGTAAACGGGAGAGCGGGCAGCACCCCGGGCTCGGCACCCCAGGCCCTCAGTGCCCAGCCTTCCGCCCCGCCCCGCCGCCGGGTGGGAGGGGAGACGGTGGGACTGTGACAGCGGAGGCGCGGGGACCGGCTGGAAAGCACTGGGGTTTTTTCCCAGCCCCTTCGATGACTGGCCTGTCCCACCCATGGGGGAGGGGAGCCCTTTGAACACTCGATATTTGGCTGATTTGCATTCTTGCGGCCACTTGGTGAATTCTGGGCCGGGCATCCCGTGGGGGCCCTGCCTCCCTGCTGCAGCCCGCCGCCCGCTCTCCTGTTTCTTCGTGGAAGTCGGCCCTGGCACCGTCACTGCGGTTTCCATTACTGTAATGGCAGCGCAGAAACCCATCCCTGGGCGGGGAGGTGGGTGATGCACGAGGTTAGATGGGCTCCCAGCACTTAGATGATGGAATTTCTAACTGGAATGAGCCTCATGGGGCGTCAAACCCAGCGGCCCTTCGCTCCGGGAAACTGCAGAAGCTCTGGGGGCACTTAATGGAAGTGCAGCTGCCCCTGCCCACTGAGGCCTCACCCCTGCAGTTAGCAGAGCTGCCGGCCTGCACTTCTCACAGAGCCCAGGGGACCGCAGAGCCCTGGCCTGGTCCCAGCAACCTCTTCCCAGGTCAGGGCTATGGGGAAGGGCTAAGGCCCTGACGCCCCCCACCTGCTGGCTGCTCATCCTCCCCACGCCCCCTCCCACTGCATTCCCCGCACGCTGGCCTCCTGTCTCCCCACAGCGTGTGATTTCCTGCGGCCCAGCGTTCTGATTCCGAGTCCTGGGAGTGTTCCTATCAGCACAGGGACTTTAGCTGGGCCTGATCTGCTCCACCTCACAACAGGCACGCACGCATCACATACGTACATGCACGCACACGTATGCGTACACGCACACACACGCGCACATGTACACGCACGCACGCCCATGCATTCCCACGCACAGCCACACACTTATGCATGCGCACACATGCACGCATATGTGCACACATGCACATGCACGCACCCCCACTCACACGCACACGCACGCTCACACGCACACGCGCACGCATATATGCACACATGCACATGCACACCCACGCCCACACACATGTTCGCACACACACACACATACTCACACGCACACACACATGCATGCAAACACGTACACACGTGCACGCACATGTACACGGACACACATGCACACGCACACACACACATGCATGCACCCCGCCCACATGCCCACACACATGTTTGCGCACACACACATGCACACACAGTCACATGCACACACACATGCATGCAAACACGTACACACATGCACACACATGTACACGGACACACACGCACGCATGCGCACACATGCACGCGCGCACACACGCACATGCATGCACCCCCACCCACATGCCCACACACATGTTCGCACACACACACATGCACACATAGTCACACGCACACACACATGCATGCAAACACGTACACACATGCATGCACATGTACACGGACACACATGCACACACGCACATGCATGCACACACGATCACGCGCGTGCACACACACATGGTCACACGCTCACACGCACACACATGCATGCTTGCACACACGCACACGCACACGGACGCACATGCACGTGCACACACACACACACACGGGCTGAAGACAGTTCCTTTCTTGGCAGGGCATGGGGTGACCCAGAGCCCCCCTGATTACAGACTCTGGGCAGGGGGCCCCGGCTGCTGGGACCCTGAGTGCCGATCCCTGCTCTCCCGCCCGGCCTGAGAGCTGCTGGGAGGAAGGCCAGGCCGTGCTATTTTGATGCGGTTATGAGAACCCGGCCTACTTTCTGGGTCCCCGAGCACTTGCCTTCAGGAAGGCGGGGAACGTGGGCTCTCAAGTCAGTTCTGTTGCCCTGCAGCGAGGTCTCCGGCTGGCTGGATTAACAGCTCACACGAGACCGTCCAGGGACACAGGGCGGTGGACGCAGGAGGCTGAGCAACTCCTTTCCTCCGGGCACGGAGGCCAATGCCGGAAGCAGGGAGAGCTCAGAGGTGCCCCCCGAGGCCAGGTTTCCTGACAGACTGGCTGCCCCGTGGGTCCCTCAGATCCTTCTCCCTCCGTCTCCACGGGAGACACGTGGGATAAAAACGCCTCTGAACATGCACCTCCTTTTAGGGTGACTAAGGGAATGCTCCCCACTCACTCCTCTTCCCCGATGCCATCAGATTGTCTGCAGAATCACAGCTGTGGCCGCAGCCCTGCCATCATCTTGAGGCTGGACTCTGAGGCCCCGGAAGGCTGAGGACGCATCACAGGCCACACATACGCCTTGGAGCAGAGCCAGCACCGGCTGGGTGGCCCAGCTCCTGACCCCACGTGTCCCAGCCGGTCCTTAGACCCCGCAACAGTGATTCCCCTGGTCCTGTGGTAGAACCAGGACAGCAAGGACAACACAGGCGCCCCAGACGGAGCTGTCGGGATGCCACTTTGTCCTGCTCGCCTCCTCTTCACCTTGCTGATGAGGCAGGACTCCACGTCCAGGGTTTGGGAGATGGCTGAACACGTGACCTCTGACGGATGATGCCAACAGCAGTTATTAGTGACAAATCCCCACAGCCCCCAGGAGGACACTGTGGGCCATGCAGGCTAGTGTCCTGGAGTGTGACAGCCCCAGAAAGGAGATGGTGGGGGGTCTGGGCACCCTCCGGATCACTTAGTCGATGAGATTGGGTGGTGTGCATGCGTAGCCTGCACTAGTGGGTGAGCAGTTCCCCATCTCTAGGAATTGGCAGCCCAGGGCGAGCAGTCACCCCAGACGTCACAGCACCCGGACACAGAAGCTGCAAGAGCTGCTTCGCGCAGAGCCGGGTTGGGGGTGAGTGGGACAGGAGGCTGAGCGCACACGGTAGAGTCCCTGGTCAGTGAGGGCGGCTGGCGGGCGCCCTCTCCTCTCAGGCGGGTCGCCGGCTTCTCCCAGGGCGGCTGACAGGGCTGGTGGCCGCCCTGCAGGCCAGGACCTGCCTTCTGGCCCGACCCTGCTCCTGCCTGTGTGCTGGGCAAGGATGCCCGACGGCGCGGGCTCCAGGGCTGCTGGGGTGTCGGCCTCAGGCTCGGGGCTTTGGAGGCTGAGCTCAGCTCCTTGCAGTCGGCCCAAGGTCAGGGCGGGGCCGGGCAGAGCTGTCCAGGAGTGGGGAGTAGCCCCCCCCCCGGGGCCTAAGTCTCTCCAGTAAAAGGACAGCAAATTTGGGGGGATCGGGTAGGCGTGGCTGTGCCCGGGGCTACACAAGAGTCATCCCTGAGGAACGTGAGCAGAGTGGAAAGCACTTTATTGGCTTTCTGGGCAGAAAGAAATGCAGCAGAGCTCTCAGGGCTGTGTCAGACCATTTCCTCCTCACTCCCCAGAGTCGGGACATCTCAGCGGAGCTGCTTTGTCATCCGGCCTCTGGTTTCCAAGCTCTCAATGTCCCTCACGCCTTCTGGAGAGGCCGGCCGTGACGCAGCCGTGCCCATGCCAGCTGGCCGCCCGCGACGGGGCGGTGGGTGCGGGCGGTGCATCCTGCAGCGGTTCTGGGTCTGGCTACCCCAGAGCCGGGGGACGTTCACCCCCAGATGGAGGCGAGAAGCCTGACGTGTTCTTTACGGTGGAGGCGCCTCTGCGGGTCGCCGGCAGGAAGGGCAGGACGGTGGGTCCGCGTGTGGGGCCGGCGGAGTGGAGTGGGGTGAGGCCAGCGCTGTCTGCCCACCCCGGTACACCCCGGCCCCGGGCCCCCTCTCTGCAGTTGACCCGGGAAGCTCTGCAGCCATCCCGCCTTCCGAGCCGTTGCAGGAACCCGCAGACCTGGGGGGAGTGTCCCCAAACACGAACTCTTTCTTAGCCCGAATCCGGGAGGTCATTCTCTCCTGCGCTCGCCCCCCAGCAAACACCCAAAACTGAACCCCAAGTCCTGACCCGGATGCAGAGCAAGTGAGACTCTCACATCACTGCTGGGAGCGCACAGTGGTCCCGGCAGCTTGATCAAGTCCAGCGTGCACGAGTCCATCTCCCACTCCGAGGTGGGACCTGTCACGTACACTGTGGACCTGGGGGCGGTGACAGGAGTCCCGTCTGGTGTGGGATGTTGTCCGTGGCGGAGGCTGGGGGGCGGTGGGGCAGGGCATCGCTGGGAAATCCCTGTACCGTCGGCCCAACTTGGCTGTGAACCTGAAACCGCTGGGAAAGGAGTCTAAGAAAACCCGACGGGAGGGCGGGTGGGAGAGAAGGGACAGCGCCTCAGACTCGTGGTGGTGGAAGGGCAGAGCGGCCTCTGGGTGGTGGACACGCAGCACAACCCGTAGCCCACGCGCCGTGGCAGTGCCCCCCGGCCCCCCTGCTGCGCACAGCGCTCCGCTCACAGGCCGCCGTCTGGGTTCGTCCCAAGGGCCCGGCACGTGGCATAAGCTCCCCTCAAACGGGGTGGCTCCAGGTGGCTCCAGGTGGCTCCAGGCGTTGCCGCTCCAGGAGAGGCAGAGCCAGAGGGCCAGGGGTTTCCCAGGGAGGAGCCTGGTGCCGAGGGGACGGAGGGGGAGCTTTTGGGCAGAGAAGCCCCGTCTGGACTGCGGCCTGCCTGGGGACCGGGTCTCCGTGGTCTGGATGGAGCCATCCCCCCCTCCCCAAGGCACGTCCTGGCTGCTTCCCGGCCGCTGTGAATGGAGCCGCCATAAACCCCCGTGTGCAGGGCGCGCGTGCACGTAGGTGTCAGCTCCGCTGGGGACCACCGAGGACTGAGACTGCAGCGCCCAGCCCGTGGCCCGCAGGCCGCACGCGGCCCCGCACGGCCTTCAGGGCGGCCCCACGCGCCTGTGGACTTGCTTCCCACGTGACGGACGTGCGTGGAGCTTTGTGTAGCTCGTGGGCTGCCGTGAGGGTGAGTGTGCTGTGTGCGCGGCCCAGGGAGGCCACGGGGTTGGGCGCCGCCGACGTCTGGTTCCGTGAGGAGCCGCCTCGCCGTCCTCCAACCGGGCCCACCTGCCGGCAGCCCCCCTGCGGGGAGCGAGCTTCCCGGGGCGCCCGGCCTTCGGGGCTCGGCTGGCGGCCGTCCGGACGGTGTGTGGTGCTGGCTCGTCCTGCTAACTGCCTTCGCTGACTTCAAGTGTTTTTTTTTTACTAAAACATGTCAAAAAGCCACCAAAAGGAAAAAGTTGATATTTGGAATATTTTACACATTTAGTAACAACATTTTGAGCTGGTTTGTATATAAATGACATTATTTGCGTTTTAAATGTTTGTTACAATGGTAATACGTTTACCATTCTATTGATTTTCAGCAAAAAGGACTCAGAACACACTAAGTGGCATCAATTGGATTTAAGCAGAGATAAATTAGAGTCTCATGGCACTGATGACGACAGAAGTTGTTACAAAATGTTACACAATGTGGCCCACAAAGCATCCTCGTTGCTGTAGTGCAAGCCACAGGGAAACATTCTGAAAAGTCTTGTCAATGGAGAAAAGTCCTTGAAACAGTTTCACACTCAGTCACAATGTTACAATAATTACAGCGTTTTTATTTTTAAGTAAATACAGTTAAGGTGGTACATTTTATTAAAATAAACGGTTACATGAAAGGATAAAAATCTCCTATTGCTGTTCATTCTCGAAAAGCACAGAAACGCAGACGGAAGGACTTCCCTGGAGGGAAACGTGGGGAAACTCAGGCGCCGCCGTCGGAGGACGGAAACGCCGGTCCGGCTGCATCCTGACGCCGCTTCCCGGAGGCCCCGCCGGGCGGGCGGGCCTGCTCGTCCGTGTCCGCCTCCGCCTGTCGGCCTGGACAGGGGTCTGCGAAGGTCTTCGGTCCACGTTGTGTTGAGGCTGTTTTCGCACTGCGTTTGCAGAGCGCTTCGTGCGGCGACAGCTCTTTCCCGCATGCGTCTGTGCAGACGTTGCCGCCCAGCCCGCGGCCCTTGGACCTTACTCTCCCCGGGGCAGGCGTCTCTGCTTGTCCTGACGTCCACCTTTCAGCTGTTCCTGTCACGGACGGGGCCTCAGTCTCCGCCAGACCCCGGGTTTCTTCCCAGGACCTCTCGCCAGCGCCTCCATGTGGGAGGGACTTGCAACGCCAGCATCGCTCCTGGCTTCTCAGCCTCCTGGAGCTGCAGCGGTCGGCTCCGAAGGTCACGCGAAGCGCAGAAACCTCAGGGGAGGTTACGATAGGACCCCGGCCCGCCGCCGCCCGTCTCCCCGGCGTGGGTGCCAGCGCTTACTCTTCGGGGTCACTGGCTCGTGTCACGTGGCGCAGTGGACCGACATGGACGGACGCGGACGTTTAAGCACCGTGGTAATGCTTAGCTCAGTAAGACACCCACCGAGTGAGACGCACGGGGCAGCAGATTCGGGTCCCGGTCCCCCAGCCTCACCGTGGGGCCCCCCGTTGGGTGGGGAGGGGAGCATCCTGCCGCCCTGCTTGACCTGGCGCTGCCCCCCACTGCGGAGTCCCGTGAGTGCGGTGCTCACGTCACAGACGCTGCTGTACTTACCGTTGGAGTTGCTGACTCTGACGACACAACGACCTCCTCGCCGAGTCTCCTAAAACTCTGGGGGAACGCGGCAAGAACGTCCCCGAGGAGCTTTGAGCCTGAGTCACGAGGGTCGGCAGTGGGCTGTCACCCTCCCCCAGGGACAGTCAGACGCTGGACCAGAAAACAAACTCAGCACCGAGTATGGGTCTGTCTGTTCCGACTTGAGTTCAAATCTCCGCATCCACGGGAGGGCGAATGGGCCCCCGTAAGCGTCCCTGTAACCAGCTGTGACCCATCGTTGACTGGCAGTTTAGGAGTCACGCTGTGCGAGGGCCCCCCGAACACAGCCCCCAGGCTGCTGCCTAGAATGCACATTGTCCAGCTAACGGGTTGACCCCTCGGTGGTGGTGGGGGGAGGTAAGGTTTTCTACGTGCGTCATCGCAGCCCTTTCTGTCACCACCCTGGGAGCCTCTGTCGTCAGGACTCCTGGGAACGCCCAGCGTGTTGGCTCCTCATCCAAAGACAGTGATTTAAGGAGCCGCCCCGCCCGCGGTCCCTCCTCAATGTGTAGTCAAGGCCACCGTCCTGCACCTCTTAGGCCCCCAGAGGGGTCAGCAGGAGGGCATGGGGCCCACCGAGGACACCTCTGCCCGGCAAACCGGTGCTCTGCGGCACATATGCGTCCCTGGGGGGCCTGCCAGCCCCCAGCCCCATGGATCCACGGGCAGTGAGCTGGGTGAGGAGGTTTGGGACGGACATCAAACCGCTGCAGCCGCCTGTCGGGCAGGGAGAGGCTCAGCATCCCTTCTCACGATCCCCCGGGGCCACCTGTCCTGCCTCCGGGGAGGGCAGTGACGGGGTGGGCTGGAGGGAGGGACTCCAGGGGTCCCTGGTGGTTGCACAGTCTCGGGCCCAGCAGGGGACACTCAGAGCTGTCACGCTTCTCTCTCCCACGTGCATGCCTGGGGGACCTTGGGTTGGTCGCCCGCGGTGGGAAGGGCCCTGGGCTGTGAGGGTCGCATGCTGTAAGTACTATGAAAACCTTCATTTTTCTGGGGACCTAACGTGCAGGGTGGTGGCCACAGCTAGTCACACCGTATTGTACATTTGAAAGTTGCTAAGAGAGCAGATCCTAAAAGTTCTCATCACAAGAAAAATCTTTTGGAACTCTGTATGGTGATACACGTTGACTAGACTCATGGTGGTGACACTTCACAATAAATACAAATATTGAATCATTATGTTGTGCACCTAAAACTAATATCATGTTTTATGTCAATTCTATCTCAATAATCAAAGAACGGAACGCGTTTGGGGTGTAGTGTACAGCACGGTGATTACAGTTAATAGCACTGTATTACGTGCTTGAACGTTGCTACGAGTGTCAATCTTAAATGTTCTCCCACAGAAAAGCAACGGTAATTATGTAGCGGGGCAGGAGCGTGCGCCTAAAGCTAGGGCGGTAATGATTTTGGAATGTATCAATGTAGCAAATCAACACCTGAAACTACACAGTGTTCTGTGCCAACTACATCTCAGGAGCTGGAAAACCCTCCCTTTGTGGATGGGGAGACCGCGACTCGGAGAAGTCCATGAAGTCGTCCCGGGGCCCAGCTCGTCAGCGAGGGGCCGGACTCTGACCCCAGAGGTCACCCCTTCAGGACCCGAGCTGGGGTTGGCAGTGTGGTGCTGCTTATGACCTTGGGGTTCAAGGACGCCTTCCCAGGTGGAGTGACAACTAGCCACCTTTACTCCTTGAGGAGGGGAATTGAGCAGGTGTCGTGGGCAGGGCCTGTGTGAGGAAGGGCGTGGGGAGAGAGGGAACGTCCCGTGCCAGGCCCTGCACCCCCGCTCTGTGCCCCACAGGGTTGCTGCCAGGTGCGCAGGTGGAGACGCTTACCCTCTAGGACACAGGCACCTCCGGGACAAGGGCTAGTCTCCTCACCGTGTGCTCCCCGCACCCAGCCTGCATCGGGCACACAGTAGGGCTCACACATACTTCTGGACTGAGGACCTGGCAGGGGATGTGCTCAGGGACAAGGAAGAGGGACTGATGGGGAAACTTGGCTGCACCCCTCCCTGTAGCACTGTCCCTCGGGCCTGGGCAGAAGCTCCAGGAAGCAGGCCCATTCCCTTCTCACAGGCCCGAGGACGCTGCCCTGGCCTGAGTTTGGACATGACGTCTAAGTGTCATTCAGCTAGTGGCTCGTAACCTTTCTGACACCACTGCGCCTTTAAGTTACTTGGGAAAGCATTTCCTGCAGGAGATGCACACCCTGCACCCACAGGATTCGATGTGGGGTGTCCTGGAGACCCTCACCCCTCCGAGGCCCACCTGGGAGGTTGCCTCATGTGAACCCCAGAATTCCCTCTGGCCCGTCCCTCCTGACTCAGGTACCTGACGGTCAGGTGACCCAGCCACACCTGGGAAAACTCCCGTGTCTGTAGCTGGGCTCCCGGCACACGGCCCCTCCCGCCTGCTTCCTAACTCCGGCCGTGTCTGCTGAGCCGTGAGCTCCGTGGCCCCTGCAGCCCTGGCCCCAGCCCTGGGCCCCACCCACATGTGCCCAGCGTCATCTCCTGCTCTCAGGACTGGGCCGAGGGTGAACCAGTCCAGGCTTGAGCATCCGGGTATCCTGTCGAGCCCCCTCTGCCTGACGTCTCCCCTCGGATCAGACTTGGACGTCCAAGCCCCAGTCCCTCATCTTCTTCCCCTCCTGCACTTCAGCCACCGCGCTCCCAGGAGTCACCCTGGTGCTACCCCTCCCTCCCGCCATGGTCTCCCCATGACCCAGCCCTGTCCTCACCCACCCTCAGTCCCACGGGTGCAGCGCTCCTCTGCTTCCTGCGGCCCCACCTCTGCACGCCCCTTGCTTCTCACTGGGACCCCCACCCTGGACTCTTGCAGTGAGTGCGTACTCCCCAACCCCCCAGGCACCCGCAGCGGGTGTGTATCCCCCAAAGGCACCCGCAGTGAGGATGTACCCCCACCCCCGACTCCCACAGCAAGTGTATACCCCACCCGGTGCTCCTGCAGTGAGTGCGTACCCCCTGACCCCCGGGGCTCCCGTAGTATGTACCCCCAATTCCCGGAGCTCCCGCAGCAGGTGCATACCACCCCCCGGGGCTCCTGCACCAGGTGTTTACCCCCCCCAGGGCTCCCACAATGGGTGTGTCTTCTCTGGCCCTGCTCTGCACACAGCGACTTCTCGGACCTGCTCCCTGCTCACCCTTCTCCCCGCTGGCAGGCTACGATGCTCCCCTTGCTGCCAGCAAACAGCGCAGCCCCTCCGGGAGACCAGGCTGCCCTTCCCGGTGCCCTGCACCCCCTGAACCCAACCTGACTGGAGCCCTTCCCCCATCTCGTGGCCCACCCCCACTGTGGCCAGCGGTGTGCCACCGACAGGGCACGCGGGGCACCTGCAGAGGAAGCGAGAGGCACAGCTTGGAGCCTATGCCAGGGTGAAGGTGACGGGGACCCCGACTCGGGGGGACATATGGAGAGCAGTGCTTGGACTTGCGTGGGGCAGCGTGGACTGCGGTGACAGGGTGTGGCGGCAGAGGCGGCTGTGCGGTGCTGGGTATGTGCTGGGGTCACTCAGCACGTGGGCACCAGGAGTCAGCGTTGGGCTAGCAGACCGTTAGGAGACGTCCCAGGGGAGGCCTGGAGAGGGCAGTGGGCACAGTTGGTCTAGAAGCCCGGAGAAGCACCCAGGCACAAGCCTTAATTCGAGGGGAAGACAGGCCAGCTCCCAGAGCGGATGTGGCCACTCGGGAAATGTGCCCGGGGCAGGGGAGGGGGCAGGGAAGAGGTGAGGCAGGCTGTGTGGGCGCCCAGGCTCCCGGGGGTCCCCGGAGGCGGGGCGTTGGGGAGCTTCCGCACCGGTGAAATGGGTGCAAGCACCCGGGAGGGGCCTTGAGGGTCGGGTGAGCCGAGGTGCACGGAGTGACGCATTAGCGCGCGGAGTGACGCAGTGAGAGCGCAGAGTGACGCATTAGCGCGCGGAGTGACGCAGTGAGAACGCAGAGTGACGCAGTGAGAACGCAGAGTGACGCATGAGCGTGCGGAGTGACGCAGTGAGAGCGCAGAGTGACGCATGAGAGTGCGGAGTGACGCAGTGAGCGCGGAGTGACGCAGTGAGAGCGCAGAGTGACGCATGAGCGTGCGGAGTGACGCAGTGTGAGCGCGGAGTGACGCAGTGTGAGCGCGGAGTGACGCAGTGTAAGCGCGGAATGACGCATAGTGCGCACTGACGTTCCGGGCGTGTGACGTCTCTGCGTCGCGTGAGCTCATCCACAGCCCTCCGAGGCGGCGGCAGGGGCTCAGCCCTGCAGTCCCGCCCCCACGTGGGCTCTGCGCACCCGGGCTTGCGCGCGCGCGCGCGTTTTCAGCCTCTCCGGAGCCAAGGGCGTCCCCGCACCCCGCTGTTCCGTGCCCTGGGCTCCCCGGCAGGGGGAGGGAAGGCTGCAGGGTGTCCGGGCCGTGGCTGCTCCGGTGCCCCCGCCCGGGTCTCCCACACCCTCCGGAGGCTGCGGCCATGCCCGCTGCCCCGACGGACGCCCCAGGCCGCCTTTGAACTCGGGACGCGGAACGCCGGCCGGCGGGGGCGGGGCTGGAGGTGGTGGCCGGGGCAGCAGCGCCCCCGCGTGGCCGGCTCTGCAGCGCAGCCAGCTGTCCCCCGCGGCCACGCCCCCTGTCTCCGGCGGCCACGCCCCTGTCCCCACAGCCACGCCCCCTGTCCCCCGCGGCCACTCTCAGCTGTGCTCCCCGCCTCTCCACCAGCCGACTTCCCGGGCCCTCGCGGCGGCGGCGGTGTCCTGTGCGGCCTCGGCGGCCTCGCAGGCTGTTTGCAGCTGCGGGTACCTGAGGGCGCCCCTGCCTCAGGGCGTTAGCGGCCGCCGCCCGGGGCGGCTCTGCCCCTTCGGCTGGCTGGCGTCCGCCGTCAGCACCTCCCGCCACCCTTCCCATCAGACTCAGCTTCGCTCTCTGCCTGGTCTGTTTCCGCATCTTCCTCTGTCTCTGACTCATTCCCTGCCCGCCTCTCCTCCGTTGTCCCTGTGTCCTGGAGCCCGGGTCACGGCTGCCCTTCCCCCAGCATGGGGCTGATCCCTGGGAAAAACTGGGCTTTTCAGCCTTTTCCACGATGAGTCAGAGAGTCCTGGAGGGAGGAGGGCTCAGACCCCACCCAGCCGTGACCTCAGAGGCTGCAGGAAGTCAGAGGAGCCTCAGGCGGGCTGAGAACTGAGACGAAAGAGTTCCAAAATGCGTGGGTGAGGCTGGCTGGGCTGGGCACGTCCCAGTGGACGTCCAGGAATCAGCCTGGGTGACCAGGGGGCTGCCACCCGTGTGCAGGGCCCTCCCACCCCGCTGTCTCCTCCCGGCTTCCGGCTGCCTCAGGGCCTTTGCACAAGCTGCTGCTCCTCCTTGCAGTAGCCTTCCTCTTGAGGCCGCCCCTTAGGGACCACTTCCTTCAGGAGGTGTTCCCTGAGTGACAGTGTCTCTGGTGCCAGGGCACCACCTTTTGGTCTGTTCACATGACCTGGTCACAGCTTCAGGTCCCCTGCCTGTGTGCCGATGGCTGTCATCAGTGTCTGGCTCTTTCTAGTCTCAGTACATATTTGTAGAAAGAACATTCTGGAGTCCCACATGTCGCCCCCCCCCCCCCCCCGCCCATGTTGCCTCGTCCTGGAAGCCTCCCCTTCCCTCTCTGCTTCCATAGCTGTTAGGACAATGCAGAAGCCGCTGGTCACGTGTGACTGTTCACATTTAAAATTAAAAGTCCGTTTCCTCAGTCACTCACCACATTCAAAGTGCTCAGTGTCCGTGGGTGGCTGGTGGCTGCTGACCGCCTTGGAGAGCAGACGCGGGACCTCAGTCTCATGGACACAGTTCTGATGTTAGTGCTGCCTTAGGGCAATCTGTGGAACCACTCTCCCTCAGGTTCTTTCCCCCTTCAAAGGAAGATCGGAACCGGGCTGGGCCCTTCTCGGCTGATAGCTGTTTGTTAGCTGGAGGGATGGGTCAATGGCGTATGGACGGTGGGCGGGTGGTGGCAGCTTCTCTCATGGGGGTTCCTTAGCTCTCTCTTTGGTCCGTGGAGATGCCATTCTGCCTCAGGTTCTGCAAGTAAACAGAGGGACTTTGGTGACCCTGAGCCCAAAAACTTGAACTTGTTGGTGGCCACTGGGGGATGTGGAGCTACAAGAGTTGGGGTTCCTGCAGGTAAGTCGATGAAATGATGGGCAGACTTGGAGCCTCACGTTCAGGTGGGGGGTGTCACTGGGCTGTGCTATAAGGTGGAAGCAGCCAAGGTGGCTGCAGACGAACACGGGAAGGGGTGGTCAGATCCAGGCCTGTGGACAGCTGTTGGGCCCACCTCTCAGCAGACTTGAGTCCAGAGAGAAGAGTGAGGACCCTGGGGGGTGACGGGGCAGATGCAAGGCCAGAGTCCAGCCCAGCCCAGGGCAGAAAGGAGCCCAGGCAGGCCTGGGAGGAGCCCCTACCCTAACTCTCCCCATCCAGTAGTCATGGTGGTTGGGGTCAGAGCAGGGGTCTGTCCCTGCAGGAACAGGGGCTCAGTGATGGCCTCTGTTCTGTCTCCACCCCAGAAGGCTCGTGGCAACAGTCCTGCTCTGAGGGGAAAGGGACCTGTCCACCCCTGGGCAAGAGGGAGGACGGTCAGGTGGTCAGGGCCGCCAGCATGCACGTGTGTGCACACACTCGCATTTACACAAGCACACACTTATTCTCACAGACACACATGCAGGAACGCACACACACAACCCTCGCACCGACGGAATGTACATAGATTCTCACGGAATAATCAGATAAGAAGGATTTGTGCTCAGAGGCATAGTCACTGCGACACTGTCGTCCGAGTCGGAGGGCGTCAGCCAGCTCTACTGCGAAAAGTCAGGTGTCTGCCCCGCCTTGCAGGGTCCAAGCCCCTGCGCGGCCTGAGCTCCCCCTGACTGGGCCCTCTGCGACCACGGTCACTGGCCCATGTGACCTCGGTGGCCCTGTTTGGTTCCTCGGGCACGGCGTGCGCTTGCATTTGGTTTCTTCTGGAATGTTCTTGCCTAGACGTCTACACGCTCTCTTCTCCATGTCCTTCCGGACTTTGCTGGGGTGCCACGGCCCCTGGGAGCTCACGTCTGACCCCTGCACCTGAAACTCTGTCGTACGTCGGGCTTGTTTGTTACCCCCACTAGGACGTGAGCATCGTGAGGGCAGCGCCTTCAGTCTGCTTGGCTGGCTGCTGGTTACACGGCCCCTGACATGATGAGGCCCCTCACGCGCGCACTCGGGAGGGACGATTTGGGGACGCCGGTGGTGGGGAAGCTCCTTCCGGCCAGAGCAGCCCCTGCCTGCTATGCCAGGCACCACCCGCAGGTGGCACTGTGACCACAGGAATGGCCGGCTCCTGGCTTCCTGGCCGCTTTTCTCAGAAATCCACTCCCACAGGTGTCCCTGCCACAGAGGTAAGAGGCTGCAATGTGTGTGCGACACGTGTGTGCCTCCCAGGTGAGCCTCGGCCTGGTCCTCGTCTCCTCCAGGGTTCCAGAGAGCCCGTGACTATTTCTGAGGAGGGTCACCACCCTGCCCTGCGCCCCCACTGCCGGCCTCGGGGACGGCGGGGTGTCTGCAGTCAGGCAGCCGGATGGGGTGGTTCGAGAGCGTGCGTGTGTGCACGTGTGTGTGAGTGTGAGCACGGGGTGGGGGCTGGGTCACTCAGGAACACATCCCCCGGAGGCGCTCGCAGGCCGGGTGGTTGCATGTGGCCAGGGTGGGGGTGGTGACGCTCAGACGGCCTTTGGACGGGCCGTGCGTCCTTGCCCAGGCTGGTGGCTGCCTGTAGCTGTGTGGGCCACGTCACCAGGAAGGAGGGGCTCAGGAAATGTCATCAGGTGAATGAATGAGTGAGTGGATTCCCTGCCGCATCACTCCGTGGCCCGTCCAGGCCAGCCCGAGGAGGACATGCTGCCCTCAGGCCTCAGTGCCAGAGGAGCCTCAGCCTGAGTGGAGACACTGATATTGAGACAGTCATTGGTTCACGTGTTTATTGAGCAGCTACTGCGTGCCAGGGAGCACTCCAGGCGCTGCGGACCGTGTGCCACCTGTGCCGAGCATGTGACTTGTAGACGCGAGGGTCTTGTCACTGGGTCCCTTTCTGCTTTAACTGTCCCCACACGTGGCACTAATTCCGTCACTTTGAGCCCTGACCCCGCTCCTCTAACCCCACTTGGTTACCTCCTTTGCTTCTGTGTCTGAACTGCTTTTGACAGGGAAGGGATGTTCGTGACAAGAATGTGGCGTGTCTGGCACGCTGCCCCGGGGCTCTGGGAAGTGCCCGGGACCCAGGTTTTCTCTGGGTGTCTCTCCAGAACCTGTCTCGGTCACTGTGTCCCGTGTCTCTTTGTGTCGCTGCCACCTGTGGGCCTGGTTTCCCTCCCCCATGGTGGAAGACGAGCCCACCATCGTGCTCGGATGCAGCCATCCATTTATGTTTCATCTTAGGGAAAGCGTCA
>PVJL010016178.1:0-21797 GCA_004026885.1 Lyroderma lyra
CCTGGGGGGCTCGGGCCTGGAGGGCTCGGGCCAGCATCCGGACTCCGGCGCTGCCTCCTAAGCACCAGCTGGCCGATCTCCGGCAAGTGAGCCTCGGTTTCCTCTTCAGCACCGGTGTTGGATGCAGATGGACTGTGCCCCTAACGTCTGCATGACCTTGGACAAATGCTCCTCCTTTGCGTCTTGGCTGCCTCCTCCGGGAGACAGGGACACCAACCCCTTAGAGTTGTTGCCAGAATTAAGTAAAACATGAGGTGGGAAGTAGGTTCCATCTGTGACTTAGGATCACGGAGTAACTGTGGGTTTGGGGCCAGGTGACACAGGTGAGATGTGGAACCCCCAGCTAGCGGTGTCACCTCTTGGAGCACCAACCCGTCTTCCATCAGAAGGGGTAAGGTACCTCCCTCACGGGGCTCTGGTATGAAAGCTGCAGAAATGTGAAGGATTATTTTTGCTCTTGAGCTCCCTCTCGAACAAAGGCTGGCTAAGTACTGAGTTGGCCAAAAGGAAGGGAGGGTGGGGGAAGGCATGCGAATCTTCAGGGCAGTAGCCAGAGAGCTCCACGCACCCCAGCACCGTGTTCCTCACACTTTGCATCAGGCCGGCGCTCCAAGGACGGGCTCACGCCCGCAGGAGGCAGGGGAGGCGTCGGGGGGCAGGTGTGGGCAGAGGGGTGTGAGAGCGGAAGAGGAACCCACTGCTGTCCAATGCCAGGAGGGCCTGGCAGATCCTTGTCCGGTCAGGAGAGAACGAGGACGTCTCTCAGATCCCAGCTCCCACCGTGTCCCGCTCTGTGACCTGAACGCCCTTGTGGTCTGCAAAGCAGGGCTCCCAGCCTGCACCGAGACGCTCTCTTCCAAACCCGCCTCCTGGCGCCTACGGGCCGGGCTCAAGCATGCTCAGGGTTGGAGTCCAGAAAAAGACAGGCACTCTGGCGTCCCTCATGCACCACCAGCCACGGTGGAGGCCCCGAAGCCAGTCCCCTCCCTGCTCCTCTACCCCGTGCCCTCCACTTCCCTATGATGAGTTAGAACTAGGACGTGATGCCAAGACGGTGACCCTGTTGGGATCCTGAACGCCCTTCCTGGGAGACCTCAGCCCACAAGACGTGGTGACCGGGACATGTTTCCACACATTAGTGCCTCCTGGGGTGGGACAGCAACAGCAGGTGGCAGGAGAGGGCCGGGAGGGAGCAAAGCCTGGGGAGCCCCAGGGAGGAGCCCAAGGACAGAGACTTTTTCTCCAGGCTCCGGAACCAGGAGGTCTGGGGCTCCTCGAAAGCCCCCTGCCTCAGTTTCACCCCTCAGAGACCAGTCAAAACTGTATGGACCACTTTATCTGCCCAACTGTTGTGGTCATTACAGTAGTATCACAGTTTGGCCAAGTCCTTTGTGGTCATTACGGTAGTATCACAGTTGGACCAAGTCCTGCTTCGGGTGGAGAATAAATGGGAGGGCAGGGGGTGAGGTGCAGGGGCAGAGAGGGGTTGTGAAGGGCCAGCTAAAGCATCCGAGAAGAGCGGGGGAAGGGAGCAGAAGTTACAGCGGGAAGACATATGAAAGCCACAGAGAGGGAGGCTGGCGGGAGCGCCCTCCATGAGACACTTCCGGCAGGTACACCTGGTGACGATTTTTCAAACTTGCCTTTGGCAAACAGGCCTGGGGTGTGAGCAGTTACACAACCGGCCCCGGACGGGCAAGCCTGGCACCTTCTAAGATGGGGCCAAGAAGGCCGGACATGCCGGTCGGTTGAGGGCCAACGATGTCGGTGTTGGAAGGGGGGAGCCGAGTGCCGCTGGCCTCCCCGACTCCCCGGCCTTCTTCTTGGGTGAGTTTAGAAGGAAGCAAGACGGTGGGGGCGGGGGGAGACGGAGTAGTAGTATTCTGTGCTTTGGACCCAAAGTTTCATCAGCAGGGGCTTGCCCCTCTGGGGGAGCCCTGGCCCGGGGTAGGGCACCCCTGGTCCGGCTGGCCTTGGACCTCGCAGCTCATGCAGGTGAGGAGCCAGCACAATGGTGGGGTCAGCATTCTAGATAATCTCAAAGATGAGCTTCACCCGGGCCTCATACGCTGGGACGGAGACCTTGTCGTCGAATCCGTGTGGATGCTGAGGGAGGCCTTTGGGGGAAGAGAGGAGAGAGCCCACTGCTAAAGCACGTGTGTTGTCACAGAGCACTCCCCTGTACCCCACGCCCCCCAAAACCACTGGCGAGGTGGGAGATGCCATGTGTAAGGAGGGAGGCTTCGCGTGACATCCTGGTCGTGTCTCTGGGACCCGTGACCGTGGCAGAGAACAGTGAGGGTGAATGACAGTAATTGGCCGAGAACTTGAAAACCGTTTCCTGCTCTGGAATCGCTCAGGTAACTTCTCCTCCGAGGGGAAGTGACCTTCCTAATGCTTTCTCTTAGGCCAGGGCCCCCAGTGACACCTCGAAGCCTTATCACTGGTTCCACCCCACCCCCACATTACTAGGGGCACAGGGGGACAGGAGGAGCGACGGCCCAGGGTACCCATGGGGCTCTCTACTTCCCTTGGGAACGTCACTATCAGATCTCATGCCCCAAACTTGCCGCCACATGACACGCCATGACACGCCACCACATCACACAGCACACGACCAAACCACACACGGAGCCTCCAAGATGAAAGGCCATGAAGAATATCTACCTGTCCCTCCATGATAAACATCCCTCCCCCCAAAAAAGGAGACCCCGGGAAAGCTGTTCACGTTCAAATATTCCCATTGTGTTGGCGATGGGCGAACCGGGTCCGAATACGACGAGGAGCCGAGAGGTGAGTGGAAATCGTCTGCCCACACCTCAGGCTGAGAATCTGCTGAGGAGCCCGCAGCTGGTGATTCTCACACAGCAGGGAAAACGGGGGGTCCTGTCTTAGGTTCCCGCGGTGTGTGTCTTCTGAGAATTCAAAGCACGTGCCCACCGGGGACCTCACACGTGTCTGCATCTTCCTCAGGGCGAACCGACCGCTCCGGAGTCCGGGGGGTACGCACCCTCCCCAAGGGCGGGGGAGCTGGGGGGCAGTCCAGCGTCCTAATTCCGCCAGTCTCTCCAATCATAGTTTAAAATTTTAAGTCTCCATCCCTGAAAACCAGCGGCCCCTTGCCACCCCCTCTGGGGAGCGGCGAGACGCTGACGAGGCGGGACGCCGGCCGGTTGGGATCGGCGATGCGTGCATCTCACTGTGCCCACGCCCCAGCGTCCCCTGTCCTGTGGACTGTCAGGAGAGAGGGCCGGGAAAGGCACGGGTCACCTGCATCGCCCGTCCCGCTCACTCACCTCCTGGAGCCTCAGGCTGCACGAGACACCACGTAGACGCCACCACGAGGTTCGTGTTAGCGTCGGCTGCCTGTGTAGCCGACACGAGCACCTGGAAAGACGAGGTGAACTGGAATGGGGTTTTGGGGGAGCAACCAGGCCAAGGAGATGGTGGGCGGCGGGCTGGCTGGAAATGAGGGCCCTGGGTCCCTGCAGAGCCCCCGGAACCTGCAGCTACGAGCACTTGTCCTTCCGCCTACCCCATCTCAAAGCCTTCCGGAAAGAGCATTTCATCCAGGGCGTTCGTGAGCTACCCCTCGAGCCGTCCGAAGCCGCGTGTCCCCTCTCCACGCCGACCCCCGAGGCCGGTCCCTTCGCTTCGTACATGGTGCCAGGCTATTTGAGAGATCCAGATAGCCAGGAATCTAGACGTCACTTCCGTGTTGCCTCGACGTTCTCCTGTATCAGCCCAGGGGACGAGTCAGAGGAAATCGCCAACCCGAAGTGACCGTGTCGCTAGGACAATGGATGTCCCAGAGGTAACCACAAGGACCGATGACCTCTGGCCAGGGAACCCCAATGGTATGCTGTTACACAAGACCTTGAGGGCCTGATTCAAGGTCGAGGTGACGGAGAGTCTTTGGAGATAATGTCTGGGGTTGGATTTCTGGAGGAGCAGGGGTTGCAGGCACGTTTAGGCTAATTAAAAGGAACGAGGCTTTTTGCACGCCTGAGTCTGCGGATGTAAGATGTCACTGTGAGCCTTTAAGGGCCCAGGCCTCGCAGAGGGTCCTAAGGGTGAGCTTGGACAACGGCCGAGGGAGCCCGTGGTTACCCCTGGGGGCTCTCTTCCAGGCTGTGCACACGGCGCAGGCGCGGCAGGTGCCGGGGGCTGGGCGCACTGCGCAGGCGCTGCTGGGAGCGGGGACGAGGTTACGGCACTCGGAGCCAGGCAGGAGCGCGCCTGGGCTCCCGACTCCCAGCCCGGCTGCTGAGCTGCACCTCAGAATGGGCCAGAGCCAGACCGGGGGCACCGTGGCCCGCCCTGGGGTCCCCCCAGAGGAGGGCCGACCCCCTCCCCCATACCAGCGTGGCCGGCCTCGGTGAAGCAAGGCCCTAGGCTTGGTTGAGCTGGTTTATGGCTTCTGCTCCTTCCCTGCTTCCTTTGCCGCTTCCAGGCCGAGAGGAGAATGCTGTCCCCGTCTCGTCTCGTCGGGAGGGGAAGCAGCCAGCTTTCGGGCGGAGCAGCGGGGACTGGGGCGGGGCCGTGGGCAGGGTTGGGAAGCAGTTCTGAGCTCCCTTCAGCCAGAGCCGGTGAAGTCATTACCTGCGACAACAGTGACTTCCAGGAGGACCAGTGGATTGTCAGGTCTGCGGGAGCGGCCAGTAGCCCAAGACTCAGCACGCGGAGCTGGACGCGGTCATCGGCCACGGCATTCTTGGCCAGTTCAGGGACCTCCAGGGGCCACACAAGGGAGCTCGAGAGCTTATTGATGTGCTATCCAAGCGCCACGGGAATTGAAGCAGTCCGGACTTCTCTCGAGCAAGGTAGAGCCCGGGACTCGCACAGGAAGCTCCTTGTCACACAAGGACCTCATTTCAGCCGACTGGCTGTCGGGTATAGCAGAGCGGAGCCTCCCTGGACAGCAGTCAGCGGCACAGCTGATTCAGGTCACAGGTTTGGGAGCTCAGGAAATGAGCTGTCCCCTTGGGTTGTGAGCCACGGGCTGGGTGACAGTGTAGAAGGGTCAGCAGAATGCGAATCCCCAGGCAGGGGGACAGATGTGGTGACCTTCCACCTGGGAGAGTCTCAGACAGGTGAGGGACAGGCCACACCCGTCTTGTTCCCTCCCTGGGCATCCTGACTTCCTGTTTGTAACCGGCAGCACTGGAGCCAGGAAGATGAGCTCAACGCAGATGAACAGTCTGGAGTTGGGGGGCTGGTAGTCAAGTTTCCTTTCTCTGCTTCCTTCCCTCAGGAAGGAGCCCAAGGAAGCTCCTAGAAAACGCAGTCTGCTACGATGAGTGGTGAATCCAGCAGAAGTTCTGGCAGGATGTAAGCCAGACCCTGAGGGTCAGAGGTCACATGGAGCCTCATGGAAATAGACCAGGAGGCTGGCTTGGGGTGGCCCCCCAAAGCCCACCCAGCCACCCAGGGAGAACCCCAGCACTTGTCTCGACCTGTGTGATCAGCAGTTGCTTTAGAACGGCCTCTGTCCTGGATAGGGGAGTGTCCCATAGTCGGGGGTCTCTTAATGGGGGCCTTAGCTCAAGAACACCCCCTTTAGGTAAGTGTCCCCAGCAGCATGCTAGAAGCTGAGTCTGGAAGGGAAATGTGGATTCCTATTTCTGGCGTAGAAACCACCAACTCCCTGCTTTTGGATTTGGGGGGCAGTGGTCAACTCACTTAGAATTCATTGTCACTCCCGTGCTAACGCCCCGAGTACTGTAATCCTGAGAATTAATATATGATCTGGAGCTGGTCCCAACCCACTGGGAGGTTCCTGAGGTCATTCTCTAGGAGGCGGGTTGTGACAGTGCCCGCTGTCCCCTGACCCGAATTACTTAGGTTCCTGCTTCGGGAACTGAAGGGGGCCCCCGGCTCGGACCCGCTCAGTGAGAGGCCACACAGCCCCGTCCTCTGGCCGCCAGGCCAGGAGTCCACCCAACTCTGGACTGTGTGCACCTCCTGGACGTCCGGTATGGAGAACGCGGAAGGTGTGCCTGAAGCCTGGAAGACGTGACCCGGACGGAAGGGACTCCCGGACTTGTCTCACCGAGTAGCTGGGCCGGGGCCACGGTCAGGACTGCGGGGCGGGGCGTCTGAGCGCGGCCGGTCTCCTACCACAGGGCAGTGATGCTTGACGGCCCCCGACGTCGTGCGGGTTGGGGCGGTGAGTCGGGCCAGCAGGGGGGCGATGGTCACTCCCCGCGGGCTCCTTACCGGCAGGACCGTTGAGCCAGGATTTGAAGGAAGGACGTGAAGCGGATGGAGAAAGGGCAGGAGGCGGCCTGATCACGGACCCGGCGAGGACCACCGGTACTTAAACCCGGTACTTAAACCCGGGTGGGTCCGGCTTCCACCCCGCCACAAGGTTGCTCCTTAGAACACCCACGGTCCTGTCAGCCAAGCTGTCGCTGGATACGGTAACAGAAAGCTCAGCGTCACGTGTGAGGCCCTTCCCACCTTTGAGCAACTCACCTGTGAATGTCGTCTTTATAATGAGCTGCGGTACGGCTTCCTGTGGCAGCTATGCCCACCTTTTCGTTGCTGTTGCATGCATGCCACGGGATGCAGCAGTGCCAGCCCCGCAACAACCACTCAGCGGAATGTCACCTCCGTGGAAACGAGGGGCCTACGCTCTTGCTGTCCGGACGTCGTTCGCCAGGTTGGGGCTCTCTCTGAGGTCTCAGAGGGGACTGGCCGTGCATTCAAAGCTGCACACTGCTTTCAGTACCCCGCACCCACAGCCACTTCGGGACACACTCGCCTAGCGTTTTCTTCGTGGGACTTTGCTCTTAAAATGACATGCTTGCTGTTGTCCTTTCCCCGCTGGAACGTGAGCACTACTGGAATGAGCACTTGCCGTCTCGCTCAGCATCTTCCCAGGCGCTTATGGGAATGCCTGCCCCATAGTAGTCACTCAATAAACACCTGGGGCAGGGCGGCAGGAGGGAATCTTCCGTATTACACTCTGGATCAAGGCTGGGCAACATGTCAATTGTGGTCCGCCACCGGACCGCCAAGCAATTTGGGGGTGACCGCCTGAATAATCGGGTGAAAAGCTAGTGGACGGGGATGCTTGGAGAGGCAGCCCTGCCCTGAAAAAGTCTGCCCAGGCCAGTCCTAGATAGGTGGACACAGAGTGTCTGAGGAGCTCGGGACCACCCGAGGCTCCGTGCTCCAAAAGGCGCCTTTCACCGGGGGCTCCCTGAGGCACCCCCCCGTGGCCTGATTTCTGTCCTTTGTGGCCCATTCAGAACAAACCTTCCTCCTCATGTGACATTTCTGAAGGCCCGTGGGGACCTGGCTACCCCCAAGGGAGGGAGTGGTGGGCAACGCTGGGGTCAGCCCAGGGCTCTTTCCCCCCGGCCCTCAGACCGGCAGGCAGTGTCCCCGATGGATGGAGCCGGGCCCGAGGGAGAGGAGTGACCGGGACAAAGGGTGCCGTGTGCGGTCGGGATGACGGCGGCTTTCCATCGCTCCCCGGGCAGGTGGGCAGGATGGGGCGAGGGGTTCCGGGGCTTTCATCAGCCGCGCGGGAAGGAAGGCCAGGGCGACAGGGGCCTGGACGGGAGCCCGGGGAGATGAAAGCCCTGGCTGCGGGAACAGCCAGCCCTCTGGAACGGGCACGGAGTTGGAACGAGGCTGGAAAAAAGCTGGTGGAAAGAAGCTCCGAGGGGGGACGCAGGGATTTCCTGGCCCCCAGGCCCCCAGGCAGAGGGCAGAGGTTGGCACCCGAAAAGCCGCAGGGCCCAGGGCTCACACGGTTCCCGGCTGCCCCCACCCCGGCCCCCGAGCGCTGGGAGGCTGCTAACCTGTCCCCCGCCCCCCGTGACGAGGGCTGTGTCACCCCCCTGCGTGACAAAGCAACAGCCGTCCATGGGGAGGAGCCCGGGAGAAAGGACGCACACGTCTAAGTGTGGCTGACGCGCGGGCCCGCCCCCACTCGGCTGAATTCTGGAATGTTCCGCCCCCCCGCCTCTGGTTCAGTTGTCTCGTCTGATCGCTTCTGGGGGGATCAGACTCCTCTGTTGAATTCTTTTTCGCTCAACCCGATGTTAAGTAAGCTGGCCCTCGCGGTAGAGGTCCAACGTTCTGTGTCATGTCCACCCACTCAAGTGTCACCTCCTCAGCGGAGCCCCGTCTGACCCCACACGAGGCCTGGTCCCTCGTGAATGTTCTCCGAGAGCACCCCGTGCACTCCTGTCCGTACACCTGTCACACTCATCGTTGCGGATTTTAGGTTGGTGTTTGTAGCAGACTGTCGCAAGGCTCTGTCCCCAACACTCCTCTGTCCTAAACACACACGGCCTTCCCACGGGGTTTTATGGGCTCTAGAGGTTTCAGTCCTGCTAACGCCCGCCTGCCCCTCCGGTTCCCTCTCTCTGCAGACCTCAGGTACTGACAGTCGCCTATCACCTAGGCTGACCAGACGTCCTACTTTAAACAGGACAAAAAACGACGGTCCTGACCCGTTCCAAACAGGACGTCTGGTCAGCCCACGTATGTCATAAAAGCTATAGCTCTTACACATGGCTGGGGAGTTGATCTTTTTCAACTCGGGGCATCACGAGAAGAAAATAAATGAATCCTTCATTAAAGGTGTTAGGTGGGTAGAGCTTCCAAAACCCGGTGTCTGGTGGGGGGAAGGCCAGAAAACTCGGGTGCCCGTGACCAGCTGCGGGGGGAGCACACGACGTGCTGAATGAACTCCCGGGTGAACCCTCTTCATACTAGTGTACCGGCTGTTTTACTTTTTGGTACAGACCCAAAGAACCTGAGGGTAACCATGGATACCCCCTAACACACAAAATCGGGCCAGGAATTTCATAGCGTTTGTAACCTCTTGCTCGTGAGGCTCACCCAATGGATGCCACAGGGCAGCTCAGCACTCGGCCCTCCTGTGACCCCACTTGTAACGGAAGGAGGAGCCAGGAGGTGAGGCCCAGGGGTGGAGGGGTGTGTGGGCGTCGCGCAGGTATAACACACGGGCGGACCCAGGGGACATCACCTTGCCCCCCTCATGGAGCACCGTGAGTGCCGTGCTGTCTCCGTTGTGTGTGCTCACTTATTTTGTGCAGAAGTGAGATCGTGTGACATTTGTCTTCCTCAGTCTGACTTATTTCACTTAGCCTAGGACCCCCTAGATCTATCCATATTGTCGCAAATGGTTAGGATTCCACTCTTTCATGGCAGGATTACTTTTCATGTGACAGTGCTTCTCATGACATCTAATGTATCAAGTAAGTCTAATAAGTTCAGTGTCTTTTATAAGAAGAGAGAACAAGCCTTTTGCGATGTGCTAGGGACCCTCTGGAAGATTCCAAAGCCCCTTCAGGGTCAATAAGATTTCATTTTGAATTTGACTTTTGGGAAGCTTGGTAAAAACACCAAAAGCTTTTACAATATGTGATTCCATAGGATCATAGGCCCTTCAGCCTTGTATCATACGCATCCCCTCTCCTCACACATTCTGGGATTCTCTTGTCCCGGGCTCTCCCTCCCCGCTTGCCTTGTCTTTTCCCCAGTCCCTTCTGCCCCACTGCACGTCGCCTCCTTTGCTCTTTGGTGTTCCCAATTCCTCGTACTTCCCCCATTTACTACAATAGTAAACGAAGTTGGAAGTCAGCCTAGCTGTGCAACACTTGAGTCCTTTGGCCTTCTGCCTCTTGCATCGTCTCACAAACTGGGGAGCAAAAGGTGGGGTTAGATTGTGCTCCCCCCAAGTAAGGATCCTGGAAGCTTTGCTGAGTATTGAGGGGGCCGGCCCCCACCAGGCAGCTCGTGGTGTTGAGGAACTAGCGCGTGAAGGGGGTACGGCGCGGCGAGGGCCTCCGAGGTCTCCGACAGCCGCGGGGATTACCGAGCGGGGCCTGGGAGCTGGCCCTGGGTACGCGCACCCCTTAGTCTGGTCCTCTCACCCCGTCTCTGCTCTCCAGTGGATTGTGGATTATTCATTCCCAGGAGTGGAAAACCAGAACGCGGGGCGGAGCTGGGGGACTCATGGTGAAGCCTCAGCTCCCTGTCCCCCCCGCCCTGCCCCCAGGACAGTGCAGAGCAAGGCCAGCTTTCCCTAGAGGTGACTTATTTGGTCGCTCCATAAAACCACCCTCACGCATGCATGTGTTCACATTTCAAAAGCACTTTATTACCAAAATGAACAAAAGGAGAAGGCTTTTTAAATTAAATAAGTTACACAAACATCTCAAGAGTTCCGGCCTTCCCCGGAAGCACTTCCTCACAGGTCAGTGTCACTAAGAACATTCAAAAGTGTTGAAATTCTGGATCATCCCCACCCTGGCCCTCTGCCTGCTTCAGTCCAGAGAGTGCCCTGTGCGAATGTGTCATCTTTCCAAAGTTCTCCTTAATGTCTTTGTCCACCCCAAGCGTTTCCAATCTTACCTCCACCGTGGGCCCTGTGAGTAGTCGTGACCTTGGACAGGCTAGGGGATCCCTCCTTGACGCCCAACTCCAGGCCACTGTGAGTCAGCAGTCCCCTTTGGGTCTGCGGCTGCCGTGGCATTTAACGGTGACTTCATTAAGTCCTCAAGGGACCTAGACACTTGGTTCAAAGGGGACCTGTTGATTGGGATGTCCTGAGGCGCTGTGACCTTGCCCACCTCCAAGGCCTGAGCTGGACCTTGAAGGAGGTAAAGGAGGGGAGGGCGAGTTGTCATTGGCTCAACTCTTGTCCTGGGATCTGGCAGGTTGGGTGCTGAGCATGGGGAGTCCCAGCTAACGTTGTCTTCACCTTCCAAGTTTTGAGCTCCCCTGGCAGCCGGACGGCATAACGAAGTCACCGAGAGGCCATGCTCGTAGGCCAAGAATCTGCTGGCTCTTCGCCAGCACCCTCTCCTCTAATTCTAAGGAGACTTTCTAGCTCAATGGCTCACTTAACACAGACACACAGGCAGGCCGGGCTGGAGTTAGGGTTCAGGACATCTCTGCAGGCCGGGCCAGCCCAGCCTGTGGGGCAGGGGTCGCCAAGCTGAAGGAGCTTGGGCGAAGCAGTGAGGCGAGGCCCAAAGGTGTCCCGTGCGTGTCCGCGGACGTTCTCCAGACCCTTGCACGCGGAACCCACTTATTTTCAAGTCACAGCGGGGTTCCTCTAGTTGCCTCCTGAGATACACAGAGAATGTAACCCCCCTCCTCGTCTTTCTGAGGAGGCTCAGGTCCTGAGTTTGTTAAGGAGTCCCTGCGGAGGGAGACCCCACCTGGGCCAGCCCTTCTCCATGTCCTGCAGGGCGGTGGGGGCTGTTGCTGGTCCTCGGGGGGCTTCCTCCCTCACCTGGAGGAAGGATTCAGGCCCCAAGGGAGCGCTGCCGAGTGAAGGGGAGGCATTTTCCTGATGGGCTCTGAGGTTCGGGGTACTCTTAGGACCCAGGTCCCACCAGTTTGCTCGAGGTTGGCACTCGTACCCCACCCCTCACAGGTCTCCAGCAGGAAGAGGGATTCCCGAAAGCTCTTGTGCAGAGGAAATCGGTGCCGTTTGCCAGGCTGGTGGGGGGGGGTCTCATTTTCAGTGACCCTCCTCTGCCTTTTGGGTTTCTACCGTCCCAGCTGGGCAGCGCCACCCTCACCCCCACACCGCCCCAGGGCAGGGGAGCAGTAACCGTTCAGGAGGCTGGGGCGGCTACCTGGGGGACTGTCCCTGGGGAGGAAGTTCTGGTGGCCCTGAGGGCCCTGGCTACTCTCCAGGCTCAAGTCTGATGTGCTGAATAGTATGGAGGTCCCAGCAGCCCGGAGATGAGGACTGTCACCAGGACGGAGGTTCCTGGGTTGTGGGAAGCACATGGTCCCAGAGGCACAGAGCTGCTGGGAACGGAGTTGGGGCAGCTGGAGGGGACAAGCCACAGCGTCCTAAGCGAGTTCATCCATGTGCCTTGTGACAGGGGGATACCATTTGACACCAAGCCATGCAGGCCCAGGGACAGCTTGAAGCTTGCACTCTAGGTCAGCAGTCACCCTGTCCCTTCTGTTCTTGGCTCATGCTTCAAGTCTGAGTGCCACGGGCAGGGCAGGGGTGGGTGCACTGGGGGGCGGGAGGCCACGGGCAGGGCAGGGGTGGGTGCAGTGGGGGGCGGGAGGCCATGGGCAGGGCAGGGGTGGGTGCAGTGGGGGGTGGGAGGCACGCTCATTGCTGGCCAGGGTCCTGAGCGTCAGCAGAAGGGTGACAAGGTGGCTCTCCCTGCTGCTGGGATTGGCTTGCCCTGGAGATGCCACAAGGCAGGCAGGGGATGAGAGGAGGAGGGGATGGACAGAGAGGAACAGAGGTCCTGGGGGAGATGCTGTCCTCTACCCGCCACCCGCCGTGACCCTAGCCTCATCCTTCGAGAAGTCCCAGGTGCCGGGTGCCCCGGAGGCCGCGTGGGAACTGCCTGGCCGTCACAGGGCGGTCAGCGTCTCCGCGTGAAACATGCTCCCGAACATCTCCTGTGGGGAGGAGGGGGGCATGGACGGGGTGGCGTTAGGCCTGTGGGGTTCAGAGCGGCTACGCGGCCGCATTCCCAGAGGCGTGCTTGGAGGGCCGCGGAATCCCAGCCCTCGGAGAGTGGGAAGGGGCATGAGGTGCACGTGAACTTCTCCCTGGTTTCTTCTCACGGGGGTGGTGCCACGTTCCATGTTGGGACCACAGGGCCCTACGGGGATACTGACCCCTCTCCTCTGCAAAGCCCTTAGCTCTTAAGGCCAGTCTACATGCAACCGTATTTGTTCTGCTGGAATTTGCACCCCTGGAATTCACTGGACCCTCCCCAAATATGTTTCTTATGGGCAGGGGTCTTTGCTCTGTTCATGGCTGTATGCCCACCCAGGAGCTGTGGAGGGGTGCCTGGACCCTCCACAAACACCTGCTGAATTGATGGAAGAACAAAGGCATCCCCCTGCCTGCCCGAGGCGGATGGGACAGGTAAGCCCCCCGGCCCGCCTTTGCACCGGTAAGGACTGGGGCCCCGGGGTGTCAGGCAGCGTGCCCCGCGTCACGGGGCTGGCGTGTTGGAGAGTTAAGAATAGATGCTTGGGTCCTGCAGGACTTGGTCCAGTGTCCCTCCCTTCCCCCTGATGCCTTAGGAGTACAAGGATGAGGATCTGCTATTAAAAGAAAGATGAGGAAGGCACGTGTTGCCTTCAAGGTGACTGCGCCCGCCTGGAGGTGAGGCAGCCAGCAGAGCAGCTTGGATCTGGGAGGGTCCCTTTCCTCCCCGTTTCACGTCCCCAGTCCCGCCCCCCCAGCTCACCTGCTCCAAGTCCCAGTAGCTGGGGGTCTCCTCCTCCAGATCAGACGAGGAGAGCTCAGGGTCCGCTGGAGCCTGGAGCGGGGAGGGGGCCGTATGAGCTCCTGGTGGGCGCCACACACCCCGCGCCCCGCTTCCCTCCCTGCCCCCCGCTTCCCAGAAGGCAGCGCCGCTGTGGTCTTCCGGCTCACAGCACGCAGCTGGGCAGCGGGATCGGCCCCACGCCGGCGTCTCAGAGCCCAGGAAGGGTCCCCCGCGGCCTGACCCGGGGAGTCCGTTCCCCTCACCTGCAGGAACGGGGTGATCAGACTCACTTTGCTGGCTGTCTGCCTCTCCATGCTGCTGAAAGTGTGTGTGTGTGTGTGTGTGTGTATACATATGCATATGTCCTGTCATGTGTAAATATATCACATGCAATCTAAATTCACGTATAGGAATGGTAACAACTGGACATTATTTGTGCAATAACACGAGCACAGATTCTTCTGGAGTCTCCCCGTTTTTTGGCTGTGTGGACAAGGCTCAGGAAGCCAGAAAGCCCACTTGCTCCCACGGTTTCCTCCTACATACTGAGGGTGGGAGTCAAGGTCACACGTGTTCCTGGGAGTCTTTCAGCACTTAGAACAGATGGCACCCCATTCGTCACTCTACAGAGCAAATGGCTGCTCCAGGGCCAGAAAAGCCTTTCCTGTGACCCACAGGGGGCAGCAGAGGGCTTTAGTGAGGGCTGGGAGGCCCGGGGCAGGGGACCTGCTGCGAGGGGACCCTGGGAGGTGGCCGGGAGGCCCAGGGCAGGGGCCTCAGTGGGGTGGCCTTTTTCTGCCTCCTCAGCTCTCTGGAGTCCTAGCCAGTGTTATTTGTAGCCATTTGCATACCATTTTCCGAGCTAGTCAATTAAATGTCCAGAAACCGAGAGAAAACTCAGATCTGAAATCTCCGAGCTCTGCTACGTTAAAAGGGGCAGGTCTACCCCCCTCTCCCCAAGCATCCTCTAGAAAGCGTGAAGGACAGCAGAGATGACCAATGCCAGGACACTGGGCAGCACCTAATACACGCGGGTCTGTGTGACCTGGGTATTAATATTAATAAAGGGTTTCACAGTATCCAACGTGCTTTCAAGTGACACAAAGGGCATAACTATTAGTCGTTCCTGACGCAAGAACTAGGGAAAAACCCTTGAGGTAGGTGGTGTTGGTTTAGGCCTGGGTTTAGGGTGCCCATCGTACAGGGAAGCAAACTGAGACTCAGAATGGCCGCTGGAAGCCAGAGCTTCTGTGTTCCTGCTGGTTTGGTGCCCTGGGGCCCGGGCTGCCCCTGGGTGCCTGGACCGTACCCCTTGGAAGTCCGGTCCCGGGGCCACGTCTCTGGCGTTTGCCTGGGCGAAGAGGACTGCGTCGTGGACGCTGGGAAAGACGTGGCTGCGCTCTAGACACCCGTCTTCGAAGACACCTCCATGGCTGATGTCGTCGTACACCTGGGCTGCAAGGAGGGAAGAGCCACCTTCAGGAAGAGAACAGCCCTCGAGGGGTGAAGCGGGGGTGGGGGCGGGAGGGCGGCCGCGGCCCTCTGAGCGCGGCGTGGGCCTTGCAATATCAGTTCCGGACAGCAGAGGGCGACGTGAGCTCGCGGATGCTGAAGGGAACCCTCACCTCAAGGCTGAAGGAAGCTGTTGGATTTGGGGAGTCAGTACTTCGCCACGATTTGAGAGGGGTTGGGGGGGTCTACTGCCAGTTCTATCCCCCGAGTGTCCATACTTCCTCCCTGCACTTTCCAGAGTGAGCCAGAGCCTGTGCTCCTCATTCTGCACAGGTGGCACTTGGCCAAATGTCATGGCCACTTTAGTGGTGGGGCACATTGGGATCCTAGTTGTCCTTTCTTAGCTCCATGATGTCCCCTTGCTGCTATTGAGACCCCTGGGGGGGTGTCCACGCAGTCTGGCCCCAGCCTCTTGTCACCTGTGTCTGCAGCTCCAACGAGCAGGCAGCCACTTGGGGGTGATCCCGGGGTGCGCTCATTCCCCGCCCTTGCCTGTTCTGCACCCCTCCGACCTGTTCCCACCTCACCCCCCAGCCAGCCTCCCAGTCCCCTAAATGCTCTTCTCTTACCGTGAACGTTCACCAAGAAGACCTTCACGCCGACCTTCCCGTAGGTGGAGCTCAGCTGGAAGTGTGGGGGTCAGGGGTGGGGGGCAACAGCGAAAGGAATGTTCTGAGTGGGACTCAGGGCGAGTCCCGAAACGCTCTTCAGCAGGGAGGCCGCCCGGAGCGCGCTGGCCGCCGAGGACAGAAATAGCAGCAGGGCGGGCACACCACTCCCGCCTGGAGTGCTGGCTGAGGGCCCCTCCAGAGGGCGGAGGAAGTGGGGCGCGGGCACTTAACGTCACCCCGGCCCCTTCCGCTGGGCCGGCGTGTTCCTTTCAGCAGGTTCCCAGGTGCCACCTCTTGCCCATTCTGGCGTCAGGCAGACGCCGCAGGGGAGGCCCAAGGCCCAGAGCACTGCCCGTCTGGACCGCGGGTCCTGCCCCCCGGCCCGGGGACGGAGCTTTCTGCACCCCTGGCTGACGGTGAGGGCAGCCCCCGTGCCCTCTGCGCCCCCCAGCGCTCCCCCATCTGAGCCAGTCGGCTCAGAAAAACGCTTTGTCCGGGGTGCCCCACGGGTTGCCCGTCTGGCCCAGGGGGTGACATGGGGTGCTCGTACTGTGTCTGGTCTCCTCACTGGCCGGAGCCAGCGGGTGCCAGCGCGTCTGGGCGAGGGTGGTGAGGACCTGCAGACCTTGAACCAGGGCCGAGCTGGAGTCTATTCAAGGTTCCTGCTGTCCTGAACTTGGGGTGGCCTCTGCTGGAGAGGGGTGCTAGGGCAGGGTGGAATTGCGGGGCCCCTCTCCCCACTCATTGTCTGAGGCTGTCTGGGCCGGTCGGGGGGAAGGGGATCCTCGGGGGCCTGGAGTCTCCTTGGCACACGTTCCCCCCAGAGCGTCACAATGAGCACTACAAGGGAAGTGGGTGCGGGCGATCAAGGGTGCAGGTGTGTGTGGGGGGCCGGTGCTCCCTCTGCCCGAGGGCCTCACCTTGGCCAGGGCTTTGATGCCCATCAGATCCACGAAGCTGACCCCGCTCAGGTCGAGGATGAGGGTGTGGAAGCTGACGAAGGGCGGGACGCTGGCCAGCAGGTCGGCGGGCTCTCCGGGGGCCTCAGCAGACGCTGGGGGCTCGCGGTGGGCGGTGGGGGTGCTGTCCGGGCTGAAGGTGACGTAGGACACACTGGCCCCATTGGCCGGTGTCTGGTTGTTGTTGGGGTCGGTTGGGGAGGGGTTCTCAAAGTCCTGCTGCAGCTCCTGCAGGGAGACAGTCTAGAAGAGGGGTGGGGTGGGGGGTGGAGTCGGGGGTCAGCACACGGAAGCAGGCTTCCCGGGGCCGGAGCAGGGCCAAGGGACATGTAGATGCACGGCAATCGCTGAACTTGGGCATGGAGGACCCGAGCTCAAAGTCCCTGTGGAGGAAGCCCCCCCTTAAGCCCCTTCCTCACGCTCAGCCTGCAGCTGGGTCTCTCACAACCCAGGCAAAGTTGGGGGGCCCTTCCAAGGGAGGCAGTGAAACCAGGGACCCCCTCTGCTTTGGGAGGAGCCCCTTTGGAGACAGTTGAGTCCCTTCTTGCCCTTGTTCTTGCCTGCCTGCTGCTCCCCAGAACTCCCAAACCCATCTCTACCGTGATGCTCTGGGTTGGCTGGGTACCCCACAAAATATACTGCTGCTCCCCTTCTGGGGTTACTTATGAATTCACGGGCCATATTCTATCAACCAGAGAATGGGGGTGGGTGGGCATGGGAGTTCAGTGGTTACCCCAGAGCTGGAAGCCACTCACCCAAAGAGACAAATGCCCAGTAGCTACCAGGTAGTGGCCACATAGACTTCTGTCTTTGCCTCGAAGGGCTCGGGGAGATGGGGTGCCAGGGGTCAGGGGGCGAGGGCATCGGCCGTTCCCAGCCTCAGTTCACCTTGGTTTTCATAAACAGAGACTTCCTTTGCTGCGTGGGCATCGCTCGCCCCTTCTCCTGCTTCTTGAGGTGCTTCTGCTTGGCCAGGAGTACTTTCTGGGGGTCCACACCCGTCTGGAGGGAGAGAGCCCCCTGCAGGCTTAAGCTCCGCCCTCTTTGGCAGTGCCACCCTGGGTGCCCCGCCCCCTTGATTCCATTTTCTGGTCACTCTGTCAAGCCTCTCTGGCCGCAGAGGACTGCGTCTTACCTTGGCAATGACCTTCTGCCTGAAGATCTCCGAGTTGGCAAAGTAGAGAGGGGAGCAGTAAGTGACAATCTTAATCCCTTGGATTTCCTGGACCTGTGACAGGGAGCCTGAGCTCAGACAGCAGGAATGCCTTTATTGGCTTAAAAAAGAAAAACCAAACCAAACCGACGTCCTCTTTCGTAAGGGGTGGGGGCGGGCAGAAGAGGGAGGGCAGATGTCGCATCACCCACCCGATCGTAGGTCTTGGGATTCACGTAAATATCCGTGTCCGTGACCTGGGCCAAAGCGTAGCCGTTGCGACTGGACGAAGGAGAAGACGAGAGACCTGAGTGAACGCCTGTGGGCCTGGAGGGATGCTGGGGTGGGGGCTGGGGGCCGGGGCCGGGGCCGGGGCACGCAGGACAGGGTCCCTTCCTCAGCCCTAGGCTTGCTGTGTTTGTCTTTCTGCACTCGAGATGCGTGCCAGTGGCTGGGCGACACCGAGAGGGACGGCAGGCCCTTGACATAGCTCTCAGACTGGGGCTCAGCGGGGAGAGAGGGCTCACGGTACACAAGACAGCAAGCTTAAGTGGCCCCCAAGTCGTGCCTTCCTGGTCCCGAGTTCTCAGGGTTTCCCTAAGAGCTAGCATCCTTCCTGCCCTGGCCTGGCCCCCGGGGCCTGTTCTACGTGACTTTTCTATAGCAAGGACACTGCATCTGCCCTTTGGCTTCCTGCTCCCCTGGGGTGGGGTCGTCTCTGGCCTGGGGTGTCTGGTGGAGCCTTTGGAAAGACCCTGAGTCTTACGTGCCTGCTCTTCCCCTACTTTCTCTGCCCCCCACCCCCAGCCCTCCAAGACCATGATGGCATGCTCTGGGGCTTTTAGGATGAGGGAGGTCAGATAGCCCAGCCTGTGCCCACAGTCCTGGCTGGGCACCTCCAGCGCCAGCCCCAGAGGCAGCGCAGGGTGTGGTGGGCTGGCCCGGGCCGTGGCATGGGAGCCCTTGGAAGCCTGGCCCAGGCCACCCCCGTACCCCATTGTGTCTTGGCAGGGATGGGGACGTTACTTACAACTGGGTCTGGAAGACCACAACCAGGACGGAGAAGGCGACACCCACTGCCACACCGTAGGGCAGGCTCAGAAAGAAGGCGGAGAGGAAGCTCACGACCCAGACACACTGTGAGGGAGAGATGTCCGCGTAGGCGTGAGGAGAACTGCCTCTTTCAGGAAGTCCTCCTGGATTAGCCAAGGCCATTCTCTGCTAGCACAAGCCATTCTCATGGCACTTGTGCACTGGTTTATGTTTTTGGGCTTTTGTTGCATTTGCCCTTGCCCCCTAGATTGGGTGTGGCCCTCCGATCTCGTCTGGTTTCAGTAGACAAGCCCAGCACACTCAGGGAGGCGTAATGCCACCAGCCAGCGGCTTGTGGGTCAGTTTTTCGTCCCCAGTTCCATTGTCCTGCTTCCCAGCTGTGTGCTCCTTCGTGGACTAACCCACAAAGCGGGGCTGTTAATACCTGCTGCGTGGAGGGAGTAAAGAGCTGAGCAATGTGGAGGCCCCAGCCTACTGACAGGCACCCAGTGGGGGAGCCATCAACGCGAGTGCCCTTCTCCGTGCACCAGGGAGCTGTGCGTTTCCCAGCCCGGCTCCGGCGCATCCTGGCCTGGTGGCCTGGGGCCTGGTGGCCTGGGGCCTGGTGGGCGGGGGCAGGCTGGGCTTCAGTTTTGACTGTTATGCCCTGTGATTCCTTTCACGTTCCCCAAATTTCCCTCAAGGAAAGACGTCGGCCCAGTTCCACAGAGAAGTGCGAGGACCGGTGGGCACTCAGAGCACGATGTGGGCAGCAGGGCCGGACACCCAGGCAGGATCACCGGGCGGGGTGAGGCCCGGGCGGCGGGCTGGGAAACGGACCTGGTTTTCTGCAGGCTCACTCCCCGGGGGCTCAGATGGACCCCCCACTCCTCCGGCTCGAAGGATTTCCTTCCCACACCGGGCAGGTGAGCCCCCTCCCCTCAGACACAGCAAGGCCTGGAGCAGGCTCGTCGAACCCGCAGCCCAGACAGCTCTGCGTGCGCCCCGACACGAATTCTTAAAACGGGGTGAGAGTCTTTTTGGCTCGTCAGCTGTCGTTAGGGTGCGTGGATTGTACGTGCGGCCCAAGGCAGTTCTTCCCGCGTGGTCCAGAGAAGCCAAAAGGTTGGACACGGCTGGCCTAGAGGCTTGGAGTCCAACCCTTGAGGTTCGGATCCTAACTCTGCCACTTATTACTTCTGTGGCCTGTGACAAGTTACTTAGCCTCTCTGAGCCCTGGTTTCACCATCTCAAAAGGAGGCTAGTAGGTCCTCTGTCGCAGGTTACGATGGGGCTTAAGTGGGCACAAAGCCTTGTGGTCACTACGAGGTCGCCTCTTCCTATCGTTGCACAGTAGGAATGTGACTAATGTCACCACGAGTCCTGGTCGCAGTGTTCTGTACTTACACGGTGCCTTCCCATTGTGATCTCACTTAATCCTCGGGGCCAGCGTGTGACACAGCCGAGAATGTCACCTTGATGGCAGATCAGGAAATGCAATACTAGAGACGGCTGTCTGGTAACTTGTTGAAGACCCTGGTCTGCTGGCTTTATGTGATAGGTTTTTTTTTTTTAAAAAAAGGTTTCTTTTTGGTCTTTTTGGAACTGTATGTAAATCATAAAAATAATAGTAGCTAAGTTTTATTGAACACAAGGTACAATTTGGACAATGCACCCCTCACTTATACGACCTCATTTCTTCCTCATAAGTGGCCCCAGGGGGCTGGAGGGTATAAAAGGTCCATTTCACAGATGGGGAAGCTGAGACTCGGAGAAGTTCAAGGACTTGCTATTGGCGATACAGCCTGTGAACGGCTGACTTGGGATTGGAACACAGGGTGTCTCACGCCAAAATCTGAGCTCTTGGCACTTGGCTATGTGAATTAGGGAGCAGCTGGCCAGAGGGACCATCCGCAGGGAGAAGTGACAGGACTGTGGGGTGGGGGGCAGGGCCTAGATGGGTACTGAGGACCCCCAATACATACACAGTCCAGCTTGCTCTTCCTCCACAGGTAGTAAGGGTCGGCCAGTTGCTTGAGGGAGTTCTTGAGGTTGACAGCTATCAGGGCTCCTAGCACGGCCTGGGAAAGCAGAACATGATCTCTTGTCACTGGGTGTTCCCTTCTTCCTGTCCTTTCTGGAGCCTGGAGGGAGGGAGCTGGAGTTCCAGAACACTTTGACTGCCGAGCCCCCAAATCTCTGGACCCAAGCTTCGCATTGGAGGGAGCAGGTGCTACAGTCATGGGGCCCACGGTGGTCCCACTGTGCCCTTCCTCCCTCCCCTTGTCCCCACATGGCCCATGCCTAGAACCTTCCTGTGCCGGTGCTCAGGGGCACTTGTCAACAGACTGAGGCATCGACCCTGTGGTCAGAAGGCTGGAGTCTGGGACCAGCCATGAACTTGTGAGCTGTACCACCCCGGGCACAACACTTAGACACTCTCAGCCTCAGTTTCCCTCACCTGTAAAATGGGGAGAGTAAACCTGTGTTGTCTACCTCATAGGCTGTGACTAGGACAAAGTGTGACAACTTTTAGGGGCTGCTCATACTGACTCTTTCACTGACCTCTGCTCTCCTGCTGGGCTCTTACCTTGGGGAGAGGGTACAGATAGGACCCCAGGACCAGCATGGTGATCATCACCACCAGAGATACACACAGGCTCGCCACCTGTTCAGAGAGAGTTGGAAACAGGGAGTGCTGCCCTCGAATCATTTCCAGTCGGTGCCCTGCGTGGCGTGGAGGCTCGGAGGAGGGAGGGAGGTTGGAGAACAGCTGGCCTGGCTGGCGGCTGTCTGAGATTCTCGGGGGTCATTGTGCTGTTCCCCTCCCACCCCACCCCCCTCCCCTGGCATGGTACTCACCTGGGATTTTCCTCCAGCTCCATCCACGGCCAGAGTGACAGAGAGAGCACAGCAAATGACATGGATTTTAAAGAAGGAGCCGAAGAAGTTGCTACAGCCCAGGGCAAGCATCTCCTGGGGGGACAGGGGCAGGATTGGGTGCTGGGGGTTCAGGGCAGGGGCGACAGGGCATGAGCCAAACCTACTTGGCCGTGTGAGTTGGCTCTTGGGCCTAGGACCTGACTGACGGCTACCAGGCCCTTCACTCCAATTGAGCAGGGGTCAGCTCTTGGGTTCAGAGACCCCGCCCCACTCATCGTAGCCCAGAACCCCAAGATCTCTCTTGCCAGGCCTCCGAGGGCCCCGGGACTTCCTGCTCAGCCTGGCCGGGGGCGGCAGAGCCTACCTGGTTGGAATCCACATCGTAGCCGTG
>PVJL010016179.1:0-21800 GCA_004026885.1 Lyroderma lyra
TCTTTTCACAAAGGCAAATACATTTATCTGTTTTATTCACTGATGTATATTCAGTGGTTGGTAGCACTGTGCCTTGTACTCATCAGGCAATAAGTATTTATTTAATTAATTTGGAATTTGGGCACTAGAAGAAAATTTGGAATTTATCTAGCCCAATCCAGTTATTTTATCAGTGAAACAAATGAGACACAAAGAGGTAAATTTTCACAGCCAGCTTCTGGTAGAGCAAACACTGCTAGCAAAGTAACTTCAGGTAAAGTATTCTTTCCACTCAGCAATACTATCCAGCACTAATATGTTTAAAATGGTATTCCTATATAGTTTTCAGGCAATGCAATAATTAAATAGTTACTTTACTACTACAGGTATACACTGTGAAGTCATATAATATTTCCCTCTCAATTTGTATAAAAAATCCCCAAATGAAAAACACCAAACTTTCAACAGTTTCTGCATATGCATACAAAAAGAGTTAAGTTACTATGAATTAGAAAGGCTATTTATAAAACAGCATAAAGGAAGCTTCTATATATGGAGAATTATTTGAAATGTATCTGAAGATGGGTTAGAGTTATTATATTAGAGAACTCAGAATCTAATAAAGGCATTTTCAGAGTTGTAAGACAGCTTAAATATTAACATAACTCCTCCATAATTTTTTCGCAGGGCTAAAAATATCTATTTTACATTTTTTTCCAATTTTACTTCTTTAAAGGAAAACTGATTTTTGCCTACATAATCATGTAAAAACAAAACATCTAGTGGATATATTTTATTTTTATGCAGTTCACATAAGGATCTATGACCCGCCTAGTGAATCCTCAAGAATTATGAAGCAGGTTTGAACCTTGCGTGGAGTGTTAATCTTTCTTTTGAACTATATAAATGTAACAGGTCTTGAGCTGAGAAAATAGCTACAGTCTCACTAAATTTGACTTATGAAGATTTACAGAATATTACAAAAATCACTTAGGTTATTCTTCTAATAGACAATAATTGAATCTTAGCTAATATACTTTGACATAATTGGCTATAAATAGGCTGATAGTTCATTGTTACCCAATTTCCAACACACACACAAACACACACACACACACACATACTTTAAAGGCCTATCCAGAGCAGTATATTATACTAGACAAAAAGTCATTTGAAGCCAGTGTTGTTCTGAGATCAAACAAATGTAAAGTTTGATCTAGTCATAAAACTGTACAAAATTCTTCTTAGATTTGAATCTCCACTATGCCTAGAGAAGACAATTTGTTTTATCATGTTTCAGTTTAACATTATAATGCTTCAGATACTTCTGGTTTAGAATTTAGTTTATCTTGGATAAATATGCAATCAGAGTCAAATCACTGTTAAGTTCACAGTCTCTGGGCTTTGCCTTTCTTGCAGATATTTTCTCCTTCATCTTCTTGTGATTCTGGTTTGGTTTTGAAAAGAAGAAGAAGAAAGAAGAAAGAAGAAAGAAGAAAGAAGAAAGAAGAAAGAAGAAGAAGGAAGAAGAAAGAAGAAAGAAGAAGAAGAAGGAAGAAGGAAGAAGGAAGAAGGAAGAAGGAAGAAAGAAGAAAGAAGAAAGAAAAGAAGAAAGAAGAAAGAAGAAAAGAAAAAAAAAGATAAAGGTGCCTGTATTAGTTTTCATGAGCTGATGCAGCAAAGCCATCCACCTTTCAATTGGGTGGCTGAAATGTATTGTCTCACAGTTCTAGAAAATAGAAGTCTCAGATCAAGGTATGAGCAGGGTTGATTGCTTCTGATGGTCATGAGGGAGCATATTTTCAATGTGTTTCCCCTAGCTTCTGATTATTTGGTGAGAATCTTTGTTGTTCCTGGGTTTGTAGAAGAATCACCTCTATCTCTGCCTTTTTTACATGGTGTTTTCTCTATGTACGTCTGTATCCAAATATCTCCCTTTTCACATGAACACCAGTCATGTAAGATCAGTGTCTCAACCCAGCCCAGTATGCCTTCATCGTAAATGATTAGATGTGCAGTGACTTTATTTCCAAATAAAGTCACATTCTGAGGTACTAGGGGTTAGGATTTCAACATATAAATTTTGTAGGGAGGACTCAATTCAACCCCTAACAATTCCTATCTTCTGGATGTGCTGGTTGGTGCAAGGGTAGGGTAGAAGTAGGGGAGGTAGTTGGTGAACAGATGAGGACTGTACATCCTGTTGATGCAGCTGCACTACATTTATTAATATTTGTGATTGTATCAGTGCGTTCTCAATCAAAGATTGAAAATAAAACAAAGCTTGTCCAAAGCTGTTAATTGTGTAAAAAATGATCAATGGTTTATATGTTCATTCTAGGCAGCCCCTCCACAGCTTTCTGATACCCATGATCTTACAGAGGTGCAACTGCTACCCCAAGTTTATGTTCTAAATGAGATCCTTTTATCCCACTGAATGAATTCTTGGAAGGATCTGGCAATCCAGCTAGTGTTCCTTCTAATTCTTGCAGTCCTACATGCGAACTTTTCTTTAAGTGGGTAAAATCTTTGATCAGTCTTGATTTCTTGAACTACTCTCTCCTCTCTATTCTGCCTTTATTCTTCAGATGGCAGTGCAATGCACACTTGTGACTTTTAATATGGTATGAACTTCAGACAAAATTTATATAGAAAATCAAATCTCTCTATTCAGAAATAACCTCAAATTGGTAAGGGAATTATTTGATATTGAGGAGGGAGTTTCACTTACAGAGGAGGATAAGGACAACATTATATTTGCTATTCTCCTTTTTAGAAACTGTTTAACAAACTTATTTTTCATTCCCATTTTCATGAGGATTAGAATAATCTAGCACCCCAAATGACAGTTCTTTGAGTTTAGAAGGTAAGAATATAATTTTTTTGTTTGTTTACAGCTTTGAGCTTTTTCCAGTACAATATCGTATTTTGAGTTTAGCCACAATATTGAGAAAAATTTAGCTCAGAGAGCAGCAAGGATTATTGGCTTGTCTTCCTCAAAATAGCTGAAAATAGATGGAGATGACACAAACCATGCAAAGTGATCTCACTTTGAAATTATGACCATAAACCTCAAGTGGGCCCCTAATTTTGACAAAAAATCATACTATTTCCCTAGTTCACTCCTTCTCCCATTCTCCTAAATGAGCATTTAACATTGTCCCCTCTCTACTCATTCCTCCAACATCTCTCTAATCCTCACTCTACATCCTTTACCTTAATTTCTACTTCAGTGAGAAAATTGAAGCAATCAGAAGACAATTTCCAAAGCATCCCAGAACTACATCTATCTACCTGCTTATATCTGACCCCCTGAAGTCTGGCTTCCCTCTAGGTTCCATGGACAAGCTTCTTAAACTCCTAAATCCAATTAGGCATTAGATATCCAATATTATCACTCTTTTAAGGACTTTACATCTCTGGCCTTCATTATCAACACCCTTCCTTTTTTACTGGATCTTTCCAATCAGCATACAACCATGCTTTTGTTTCTCTTGTATTAAAAAATACAATAAAAGAATAACTAATTCTCATTTACCCCACTTTCCACTCCAACTACTGGCCTTTTCTTTACAAACAAACAAACAAACAAATAAAACCTCAGGTTTGTTATTTCTATTTTCTATTTCTAAATTATCTGCTCTCATTATCTCTTCAACTATTCCAAACAGATTTTTTCCCCTATGACTTCAGTGAAATTTTCCTTGTCAGAGTAACTAATGAACATTGCTAAATCTATTGTCCATTTCTTTGTGCACATATTGCTGCTTCTCGGAGCAGGTTTTGGCACAGGAGATCATTTTTCCTCCTGAAATAATTTTTCACATATCTTTCAGGATCCCACACTCACTTGTTCCCCTTCTACCACACTAGCCACTCACTCATTCTTTGTCTATCTTGTTGCCTCTTAAACTTCCTCCAACCTCCAAATATTAGTACGCTACAAGGCTAACTCCTTTGACATAATCTGTCTTTTAAATACACTGACTCCTCAGGTAGTATATTTCAGTTTCATGGAGATACACATTTAGAAGTCATAAGCATCTAGATGGAATGTGAAGTTTAGTCTGGAAGAAATGTTTCCTAAATAATCTTCTGAACCTTCATATGGTCATGTCTGTCACTAATGTTTCTACTACCACTGGATAGTTTCTGCAAATAACTTGATCTCTAATTACATATTTTGTGAGATACAGTGCCTGGTTATCTATAGCTTCAGCACTTACAAATTCTTAATTTTTGTCTATTTAGCTAGGGTTCTGACATTTCTCCTGCCTTTTATCCACTTCTATCAGCTTAGTATTTATTCATAACTTATTTCTGACTCTTGATGCTTAGCTTGTTTCTCAAGTTTTGTTTTATTATTTGTTCAGTTCCACACAATAGACCATGCAAATCAGAATACCATGGAAAAGAAGCTGATGAACAGCAAATAAGGCAGAAACAAATTGTTTGAAAAACACCAAGAGCAAAGGCAGGAGGGAAATTTTGTTTCAAACCCTCTCTTTTGCAAAGTTGTATCCAAATGTGAAACTATGGTACCTAGATAATTTCTGATGCTTATCATATTGATTGAAAAATGAGAACATAGAGTTGACATCACATGGTGTTATGGTGGGCAAGGCTTCAGACTATAACAAGAAGTAAAAGCAAAAATAAATAAATAGAACTATATCAAACTAAAAGGCTTCTGTACAACAAAAGAAACCAACAAAGCAAAGAGACAACCAACCAAATGGAAGAAAAATATTTGCAAAAAACACCTCTGACAAGAGGACATTATCTAACATATATAAAGAACTCATATGACTCAACAACAACAAAAACAAACAATCCAATTGAAAAATAGTCAGAGGACCTGAACAGACACTTCTTTCATGAAAACATACAAATGGACAACAGATACATGAAAAAATGCTCAACTTCACTAGCTATTAGGGATATGAAAATTAAAACCACAATGAGATACTACCTCACACCTGTTATAATGGCTATAATCAACAAGACAAGGAATAACATGTGTTGGAGAGGCTGTGGAGAAAAAGTATCACTCATACACTGCTGGTGAGAATGTAAATTGTTACAACCACTATGGAAGACAGTATGGATGTTCCTTAACAAATTAAGAATAGAATCACCATATGACCCAGCAATCCCTCTACTGGTTATCTACTCCCAAAGTTTGAAAACCTTAGTTCGCAAAAATATATGTGCCCCAATGTTCATTACAGCACTGTTCATGGTGGTCAAGTCATGGAAACAGCCAAAGTGTCCTTTGATAGATAACTGGATAAAGAAGTTGTGGTACATATACACAATGCAATACTACTAAGCCATAAAAAGATGAAATACTGTCATTTGGGACAACATTAATGGACCTTGAGATCATCATGCTAAGTGAAGTAAGTCAGAGAGGAAAAACCAAGAACCATATGATTTCATTCATATGTGGAATATAAAACTGAAAGTAACAAAGAAACAAAAACTCATGGACACAGTCAATAGCTTAGTCGTTACCTGAGGGGAAAGGGAAGGGGGTGGAAAGGAAGGAGGGGGCATCAAATATATGGTGATGGAAGGAGAACTGACTCTGGATGATGAGTACACAATGCAACACATAGAAGATGTATTGTAGAATTGTACACCTGGGACCTATGTAATTTTTACTAACCAATGTTACCCCAATAAATTTAACAAGAAAAAAGAAGTTATTGGCTTCTATGGTAGAGATTAGACAGCTATTCATGAAAACATTCCTTTTATTTCAACTTTTCTCAGCCTCCTTTGGAATTAAATTTAGTGATAGGAGTGAATTATATAATAGCTAATGGAATATGAATGTCATAGGCTCTCTTTCCAGGACTGGCCCATAAAATCTTCCTCACTGGATTCTCCAGGTTCTTTCTTTTCTGGTGGAAGCAGCAGAACCAGATGAACTTAAAAGGCATTTTTTGAAGACAGTGTATCCATGAGATGGAAGGATTCTAGATTATTGAATCAGAATTTATGTGACTTATCTTCTATCAAATTTGACCTATCATATATTAATGCTTTGAGATTTGTTTATTACAGGAGCTAGTATCAAATCACTTATTAAAGTTACCAAAAGAAAGTTAATATTTATTGAGCCCCAAGTAAAAAAAAATCTGGAAGTAAAAGGTGCTGGTAGAACTTGCCCCAGCTACTACAGCTGGTAAATAGGATAGGAGTGGGGTTTCAAACCCCGCAGTTTTTTTGCTACACACTCATTGAAATACAAAGGCTTCCCAGAAAATTTCCATCCAAAAATGCCTCTATAGTTCATAATATATGACTGGATATTTTCCAGACATCCCTTGTATGCTTTATTTTTTTTTTTAATTCATTTTTATTGTTAGACTTATTGGGGTGACATCTGTTAGCAAGGATTACATAGTATGCTTTATGTAGTTTAGAAAGATAGTACACTGTGTTTAGAACAAAAGACTGATAACAAGAAGCCCAGGTGAATGGCTTTAGATTCAACCAGTCTACGGGCCACAAGAAGAGTAGGTTTGAGTTAGCCTTAAATCAATGTGATTTATGTCTGTGTCTGTCTTTCTCTTACTAGTACAGAGATCCTATATTATTCAAATTTACATCCCTTCTCCCCACCCAAATATCTTGCATGTAGTGGATGTTCATTGAAAGACTTTATAAAAGAATTGGTTTGAAAACAAAGCACAAAGCTGGGGGCTGTGGTCAGTTGGTTTTCTCTCCCTGTTCTTTTCTAGATTCATCCTCCTGAAAATTGTTCTGTATAGAAGCTTATATATGAAACTAGCTTTTAAGACATGTAAATTACTTTTCAAAAGTGATGGTTTAGTGTATACCACTTGTAGTTTTTTTGTGCTTATAAAATCAGATAAGCCACGTAAAGGTCTAACTTAGTACAGTGCCTAGAACATGCCAAGCTCCCAATAAAAGAATAACTATTATCATTTACCTCAAGTTTTATTGTGAGCTGTATTTTATATTTCCCCTTTAGACATTTATCTAGTGTGTTTTGTATTATTTATTTATGTATTTTTAACTTTTTAAAAGTTTTTTTTATCAGTTTCAGGTATATGAAACAACATAGTGATTAGACATTTATATAATTCATGAAGTAATAACACCAATAAATCTATTAACTATTTGACACTGTACACAATTATTGGAATATTATTGAGTATATTTCCTATGTTGTACTATATATCCCTTTCTAAATTATAGTTGACATTCAATATTATTTTATATTCCTTTCAGGCATACAGGGTAAGTGTTAGACCTTTATATAATTTATGAAGTGATCCCTCTGTTAAGTTTAGTATTCATCTCACACTATACATAGTCTTTACAATATTATTGGCTATATTCCCCATAGTGTACTTTATACCCTGTAACTCTATTGTAACTACCAATTTGTACTTCTTAATCCCTTCTCCTTTCTCACCCTGCCCCCAACCTCCTCCTCTGGCAATCGTTACTTTTTCCTCTTTAACTATGGGTTTGTTTCTGCTTTGTTTGTTTATTTATTTTGTTCCTTAGATTCCACATATAAGTGAGATCATATGGTATTTGTCTTTCTCAACTTGATTTATTTCACTAAGCATAATACCCTCTAGGTTAATTCATGTTGCTGCAAATGGTAAGATTTCATTCTTTTTATGGCAGACTAATATTCCATTATACATATGTACTACAATTTCTTTATTCAATCATCTACTGATAGTCATTTCAGTTGGTTCCATATCTTAGCTATTGGAAATGCTGCTGCAGTGAATATAGGGGTACATACATCTTTTCTAATTAGTGTTTTGGATTTCTTTGGATAAATACCCAGGAATTGCTGGTTCATAAAGTAGTTCTATTTTTTTAATTTTCTGAGGAACTGCCAAACTGTTTTCTATAGTTTCTGCATCAACTTGCAATACCATCAAAAGTGCAGGAGGTTTCCCTTTTCTCCACATCTTCACCAACACTTCTAATTTGTTGATTTATTAATGATAGCCATCCTAAGAGATGTGAGGTGATATCTCACTATGGTTTTGATTTGCATTTCTCTGATTAGTGACTTTGAACATTTTTTTCATACTTCTATTGGTCATGTGCATGTCTTTTTTGGACAAATGTATATTCAGTCCCTCTGCCCACTTGTTAATTGGCTTGTTTGTTGTTGTTGTTTACTGTTGTTGTTTTTTGTGTTGAGCTGTATGAATTTTTAATAGATTTTGGATATTGACCCTTTATCAGATATATCATTGGTGAATATTTTCTCCTATTCAATAGGATGTCTTTCCTTTTTGTTGATGGTTTCCTTTTTGTTGATGGTTTCCTTTTCAAACTAAAGTCTCTTTAGTTTGATGTAGTCTTATTTGTTTATTTTGATTATTGTTTCCCTTGTACATTGAGAAGTATCAGTAAAAGTATTATAAAGGGTAATGTAAAATAGCTTAGTGCTTATGTTTTCTTCTGGAAGTTTTATGGTTTCAAGTATTACATTTAAGTCTTTAATACATTTTTTAGTTCATTCTTATATATGAGGTTAGAAGTTGGTCCAGTTTTCCTAGCACCATTTATTGAACAGATTGTCTTTACCCTAGTGTATATTGTTTCCTCCTTTGTGATAGATTAAATGACCATATAAGCATAGATTTATTTCTGGGCTTTCTATCTTGATCCATTGATCTATGTGTCTGCTTTTGTGCCAATATAATGGTCTTGTAGTTTAGTTTGATATCAGGTATCGAGATACATCCAATTTTCTTCTTTTTCCCAAGATTACTTTGACTATTCAGGCTCTTTTGTGGTTCCATATAAATTTTAGGATTATTTCATATTTTATTTCAAAAATATTTATTGGGGTCATAATTAATATGCAAAATGTTATTATGTTTAATGTACATATTATGAAGAGTGTAGCCATATGCACACACCTGTAATACTGTCATTATAGACAAAGTAATAAATGTATTCATACCTTCAAAAGATTTCAGGTATCTCCTTGTTCTTTTTTTGTGCTAAAAACTCTTAGCATGAGATCTTCTTTTTTATTAAGTTTTTATGTGTGTAATACTATGTTGTTGACTATAGGCAAAATGTTGTACAGCAGAACTTCAGAACTTATTACTCTTGTATAACTATAACATTATAACATTGGACATCAGTTCCTCATTTACCCCTGCCTCCAACTCCTGGCAACCACAATTCTATTCTGTGCTGGTATTTGTTTATTTTAGATCTCTCATATAAGAGCAACCATGCAGTACTTGTCCTTCAGTGACTTATTTCACTTAACATAATGTCTTCCAGGTTCATCCATAGATAAAGAAAATGTGGTTTAGGCATATAACGGAGTATTATTCAGACTAATGGTGGTGTTTCTACTGCTATGACTGCTGTTGGTTTGCCCTATTGCCTCTAATTTAATTCATTCTTATGTTACAGATACCACACACTATGCTAGACATTCTACACATATTAAATCATCATTCCTTGCTAAAAAAGAGTGTTTTGCTTATTTATTTTTCAAATAAGGAAATCAGGACCCATAAGTTAATTATCTTGTCTGAGGTTACATAGTTCTAAATGGTGGGACTGAAATTTAAAAGTGTACAATTACAAAGTTCAATCTCTCTTCACAGCACCAATGACTGAATTTCTTTTTATTAAAAAAGAAATGCTACCATTATTAACTCATCAATTGCATAAAACATAATACAGAAAGTTAAAGTTGGAAGGGATCTAGTCAGTTGTGAGGTGGAACCACTTTGTATCAATTTGTGAGAGTACATTGAGTCTACCTCTTCCCAACTCTATGTTTAGTGACACCACATTGTTAGGTAGAAAGCAGCAATGTTAAGTGGAATTATTTACACCTCTGAAAACGAAAAATGCCACAAGCACTGCAAATTAAAATATTTTTTACCAACACATTATTGCATCCAGTAGTACAAACTATTTGATTTGTGTATGAGGAAACTGAAAGTAAGAAGAGGCTAAAGTCTCATCGAAAGCAATGGAGCTAGGATATGGCAGAGATGGAACTATAACTCATGTTATTTGGTCCTCACTATAATGTTAAAACTGCTATTACCTCTCTTATTTGAAAAGAAGTGTGTGTGCATGCCTGCACACCTGTGTGTGGGGGGGGGGGCGGGGGAGAGAGAGAGAGAGAGAGAGAGAGAGAGAGAGAGAGAGAGAATCATGAAGTGTGTGCTATAATACAGAAGATTATAGATTATGCAGTAGAAAGAAGCCTGAATATCATCTAATACAGCAATTCCCAACAGTGTTACACATTGGAATTATCTGGGCAGTTGTTGTAAATAACAGTTTCCTGAACTACCTACTGAATGAGGCACTCTAGGCAAATCTGCATGTTTAATAGGAATCTCTGTGTGTTAGGTGCAGCCACAGACTGGCACTCAGCAATTGCTTAACATAGTTCAGTCTTATATCACGTGTGTGAAACCTATCTGTGTAATGCATGCTTTTATCTTTTATATATTTAACTTTAGTCTCCAAGTTTTAAGCAGTTCATTCCCTTAAGTCAGTTGTTTGTCTTATGGTGGGGATAATAAGTTTTAGATATTACAATGCAGAATAAGTTTCCAGAAATTAATTACTTATACATTTTTTTCTTTAAGTAACAAATTGGTATAATAAATTGTATGTTTGTTCTTGGGGGCTTTATATTCACTGTATTTTTGGGATGCAGGAAAGGATTATCAGAATATGTTTGTGTGTGTTTGTGTGTGCTGAATAGGAGAGGATGGCCTCAAGAATGGCCTCATTTCAGGGCTCTGTGAGGAGCTTGGAGATGCAAGGCTTTGGCACTCATTGTAAAGACATGGAACATTCCACTGAAAAAAGCCAGTCGTGATCACTGGCAGGGAGACCAATAAAAACAGAGACTTTGTTCTCAAAAGATTGCTGAAAGCATAACATTGGGCTATTGAGACAGCTCAGTCTCTCACACACACTCCCACTCTGCTTTGCCAAGGTTCAGGATAGCCCTGCTCAGCCCAGCACACAGACAATTGCTCCCTCTGAAAGGGTCCAAGTAGTTTTCAGGGAGCAATAAAGTTCTTGAAAAAACGTGACAAAGAAAAGTTTTCAGTCTTTAATTTGTTTACAACTTAAGCTCAGGGTTTATCAGTAAAGATGACTTGGAAGCATTTGGGCTTAAGTTTTTGGTTTTGGTTTTGTTTTTATTTTAATCATGCAAAGTTCAAAGAATATGAGCAGCTGAAATAACATAGTTTTCTACAGAATTCTTGTTTCTTTTAAAAAGGGTATCAATGGAAGAGAGAACATTTGTAAATTGTGACCAATAGCCATGAAAGGAGACTACCAAAATACTCCTGGTGTTTGGGAGAACTATGCACCTCATTGTTGTGGCAAGCAGTATGAATTCAACTCTGGAATCTCAAGAAGTCTGGATAGTCTAATGAATGAATAGAAACATGGATGATATAATGATAAATGGAAATTAGTAATCTACCTGTTGATAGTGCCTGAAAAGCAAGCAAGAAGAAACAATGCATCCTCAAGTCCTCTCATGGATGAGGAAATATTGAGTCATTAATTCATTCACCAAAAGCTTGCTGAACACTTAGTAGGAGGTAGACCATGTAGAACACTACGAGTGCCTGTTTCAGAGGTTCTCAAACTTGAGCATGTGTCAGAATTACTTGGACATCTCCTTGAAACATAGACTGCTGTGTGCAACACCAGCATCATTGATTTATTACATTTGGATTGAGACCCAAGAATGTGCATTTCTAACAAGTTCCCAGGTAATAATGATGGTCCAGGGACCACATTTTAAGAACCACCCATTCCACCCAGGAGATCAACAAGTAAATGATGACATCATGTAGCACTTTATCTAGAATTGGGATGAAGAGACCAAGGGACATGGTTAGAAAAGGCTTTCCAGAAGTGATATCATTCAACTGGGTCTTGGAGGCTGAATGAGCTTTTCTGTCAGGGCAACAAGAATTGGAAAGGCATTCTGGATGGAAGAAAGAGCATGTGTGAAGACAGAAAAGTGAGAAATGACATAGTTTTATGAAACTGTAAGTAGTTTGTAGCAAGAGTCGGAGTGAATAACAAAGATCTACCTATAACAGCTAGCATGTCAAAGAAGAGGCACTCAATAAACGATTGTGTAAACAAAAGGAATGGCATAGCACTACAGTAAGTACTTTGAAAACTTTAGAAAGATATGTGGTCCTAGGCTTAGCCATCATAAAGCTGTCAAAATTATTTGGGAGAGACATCATGCATGTGAACTAAAGGAGCAATCAATTCATGAGAGACCACAGGTCAATGTGGTAGACACTAACCAGGGATGTTATGTGGATCACAGTGATTTCCTATTTCCTGTGAAAATTACACATAGCCCAAGGTCCCCTGTGGCAGGGTCTACATGAAGTGATTCTGTCATAGGCCATACCATATTTGTTTGGAGATAGATGTCTGAAGTAAGCAGACCAATCAGAGTACTCTAGAATAATCTAAAATGAACCTGAGGAAAGAGCATAAATCTTCCTCTGGTAGAAAGTCCATGCAGCACAAAAACTGTTGGTTTTTATGTTTCCCAGAATGTGCAAGAAGCTGAGAGAAAGGAGGTGCCATGCTAGGGGGAGCAAAGTGAGAAATGTATATAATACTGGCAGCTTTTGAGCCTCTGATTCCAAATGTCCCTAAGGTCTAGTTGTCTTTGATCTTTCCACCTTTTCATGGCATATTATGTGCCTCAATAGCCTTCCTGTAATTTTCCTTTATTGCTTTAGCTAGGTAAAGTTGAATTTCTGTCAGATCAGTTGTGACTGCTACGGTCAAAAATCTTTCTGGATCCAATGCATGAAATAGACACTGAATGGGCCAAGAATCCATGAGCTGAAACTTTAGTGGTGTCTGTGTATGGGACCTGTGGGACTTGATTCTGCACGAACTGACCTGGGGAAGATATTGTCAAAGATGAGAGAATGGAGGACCTATCAAATGGAGGGAATAATAGCCTAGGAGAAAGTGTGGTATTAAAAATTAATGTGATTTCAAAAGCAAGAGAAGAGTCAGTCTGGCCATACGGAAGAGTTCATTTTTGGTTAAGTATGGTGAAGCATCAAATACAGAGGCACAAATTCAGGTTCAGAGGTTTGGACTTTCATCTGAAAGTCCTAGAAAGCCACTGGTGCAACACAAGAAAGATATGACAATTTTAAGAGCATTACTCTCATGAGAGATTTTTTTTTTCTTTTTCATGGTGACCTTATTTTCCCATCTTGGTCTCTTTCTCTTTATTTCTGAGAATATGCTTTCTTGTGGGAAATGCTATTCACTAGCTCAGCATGGAATACAGAGTGGAGCCATGTCAGAAGATTGCTGGGGATTGGGGATGGGTGGTAGTCTCACCCTGGGACACAGCTTTCCCTAACCCAGAGGTGACAAGAATAGTAGTGTGAGGCATAGTCCCATAAAGCACAGAGGCCACCTAGTGCTGCAATGGAAAGGTCACTTGGCTAGGTGTTAGAAGGTCTGCCCATAGACATGACATCTTGCTTCATTAAATCCCACTTTCCTTGTCTCTAGAGTGGGGATGTTAATTTCCTGCCTTGCCTTCCTCACTGGGAGGCCATGCAGAGATAAAATGTATGACAGAGCTTTCTGCACTGCAAAAGATCGTGGGAAGGTTTTTGAAGATTGCTGCATGATTTATCCCCTTATTTCAGGAAATCTGTGCCAAAGCTTTCCTGAATCATCACTAGTGGTGCACATTTATTGGATGCCTACAGTATTTCCCAAGCAACCATCTCACTTTAAAGAGACTGCTTTCCCCTTCATATTCTGAGATGGCTCATCTTCTGCAAGGCTTTTCTTTTTCTTTCTTTCTTTTTTCTTTTCAGATAAGACAAGCTGCAATTACAAATTACTTTTGAGACTTTTTAAATTGACTGGGAAATACGCACATTCCCGGGCCTGCAGAGATCATGTTTGCTTATCAGGTTGTCTCCTCTTTATTAATGCTGTCCTAAGATCTCTTTTAAGGATCTCCCCTTTTATAGGAAGGAGTCCTGCCTTGCAACTGACAATGGGCTTCCAGGAACCATTCATCTTTTCTTTCACATGCACTGCATTTAACATTCTCTCATGTTGCGGTTGGGAGAATGTACCAACTGTTAATCTGCTGAGTCCAGGCCTGATGCTTGGAGCAGTGCACACCCATCTGGTACTGCCACTTCCACCCTGACTTATTCAGAGACGAAGCTGAATACTCTGAACATCTTCAATCCTAGAAAGTCCTTGTCAGCTCTATGATTTACATATGCCTTCGAGGAAGCATCCAAGAGATCCATCCTAATCAGGTGTCTTCCTTCCCTTGGATAGAGCAAGAGAAGGCTTAAGATACAGGATCGCTACAGCACCTTTAATGGTAATGGGGATATGAGGAAGGCTGTCACTTCTATACTTTACTTCCTGTACTTTTCTCTACATCTTGCCATTGACAAGGTTTCCAACTTTCTTATGCTTCTAAAGCTTTACAGCACACTATAAAAGAGAGATTTTAATTGTAAAGTGAAAAGGCAATCTGTCAATTTTATCTTCCTTGATTCAAGTCAGCACATGTCTAGAAACTTTTCTGCTATAAGGCCTGAATTTTAATAGGATGATTCCAAAAAGTGCCCATTTTCCTCCTTATTTCAGAATTATGTGGACAGTAATTTCCATCTTCCATTAGCAGCACTAGTGATGGTTAGGACAAATTTCAAATGCATCCAGAAAATGCTTTACTGTAATATGTCTGTTTCATTAACTCCAATCAAAAGACAGCAAGGACTCCTCATAGCAATAAGTTTTCTTTGATACATTCTCATCAAATCATGATCTAAATAGTCTACAGGAGTGCTTAGCTGGGCTATATGAAATATATTTATTGAATACATTACTTCTACCCCAAACTGCCAGTTACTATTTCAGAAAATCTATTTTAAGGTAAAATTGTATTAACATTTAGAAAATCACTGCAATTTTTCGTCATTAATACATGTCTGTAATAATATTTTCAATCCAAAATCTTCAACAGAAAAGCAGAGGATCCCAAATTGTATTAGCTGATAGATTTTCTTTTCTATTTGATCGGAAAAACCTTTGTTTCACAGAGAACCAAGTATATATAATAGCAACTGCCACCAAGCAAGTCTCCAAATGTAACTTATATGACTTGAAATTACATAAACAATTTGTTAAAAAGAAGTCCATTTGTAAATATTTTGGAAACTCTTTAACAGAGAAACAGATTTTGGTATTTTAAACTTCACTAATTCAAAAAAGAGTGGATATTTCTCTTTTAAATGTATGTATAATGTAGCTGAGTTTGTAATTTTCCGTGTAACTCTTCAGTTACTGATTAGACCTGTGAGGGTGTTTCAGCAGTGAACAGAGTACAGAGCTGAAAAAAGAGCCTGACTGAAGAGTTCTGAAGGAGGAGATAGGCAAGGTTAGTCAGCAAATAGGTTCTGGCAGCCTGTGGAACTAACAAGAGACAAACCACCAGGCATGAAATGAGAATTAGAAGGACATTTAGCAATCCAAAATAGCATCCTAATCATCAACTGAATGTTGACATAGAAAGAAAAATCCAGAAGATGATTTCCACCTGATTGCAGAGCAGATTTGAAAGTGAGCTCAAAAGATAGCTCACAAAGAACAGCTGTCTCTAATGGGGGAGTGAAGAGAAATACAAGTGAGACAAGCCATTTTCCCAAAAATGAAGGCCAAACTCTCCATTAAAATGCTGTGTGTAGTGACTGAATGGAGAGCCAATTGACTCTTAAATCATTAGATGCATTGGGTCAAAAGCCTTGACATTGCTGGAATTTTGCCATACATACGAGTATTTGCTGGTCACCTACTATGTAGTAGGTGTTTGTTGCTAGATGCTGATGATAAGAACATGATTTCAGGATTGTATCTGTGATGCCTGGAAATTGGTGTGTTCAGCCAGTTGCCTGCGCAAATCATCAAGAAGTCTACACCACTCCCTTCTCATCTCCATATCTAGTGCCCAGATGAGTCGTGTCCCTGACTGCTGGGTGAGATATGCCTGAACACAGCTTACAACTGTGGCAGTCACCCCTCACGAAACATAATGGAGAAGCTTAATGAAATGGGTCTAGAGGCTATTGTCAGACTCCAAGTCTAAGACTGACCCAGGTTCCAGATGCAACTCAAAATGTCATTTGAGAGAAAAGAGTCCTGCACAAGAATTTTCAGCCACACACAGAGAAGGCCTTCCTCAGAAATTTCTTCTCCAAAGGCAAAGGATTCAACACCTCATATTTTATACATAAGTAAAGGGCTTTACAAACAACAGCTCATTTGCATGTATTAGCACACTCAATGCCCAGAATAAGTAATGTGTCTCCTGTTTTGCAGACATGGAAACTCCAGCTCCAAAGGTTAAGTGATTTTCCCAAGGTTGTTCAGCTAGTAGCAATTGGAGTTCTGACTCAAAAGCTGATTTCTTGATTCTAAACCAAGTACTCTTTCAATTATTCCATATTTTATATCTGCCCAATATCTATACTGTATATGATTCCCAATATGCTTTAGAATTCAAGTGTGTGTAATACATATGATACATACATGATATATACTACACACACACACACACATACACACACACATAGATGTATCTATTTCTATATCTATATAGATATAGATATAGATATATGATATTGTATGCTTGCCCTAGTTACATATGTCAACATGCCTAATATGTCTATGGGGCTTTTGGTAGTTAGTAGAATGATTGCCATTGTTTATTGAATGGTTATTTGTGGTAGGTGGCATTAGATATTTTATAACTTTATCTTATTTAGTCTTCAACAATACTATGATTCTGATTCTCATCTTACTGATGAGAAAACTGAGGCTCACAAGATAAATATTTGGTTTATGGACACATAATAAATGTGAAAGTCTGTGTCCTTTCTTTAGAATTGCCTCATTCCTCTCCCTCAGTCTCTCCTTTTTTTTTCTGTTTGTCCCTCTTTCTTTCTGCCCATGTCAGTATATGTGTCTCACTCTCGATACCATATAGACTGTGTGCTGTGCAATTTTACTCTGTAATCCAATGAAGTAGCAACTGTATGTGGCATGATATAGTTGACAGTCAAACACAGGATAAACAAGAGTAACAATTTTCCCTTTGGCCATTTGGCTTAGTGATCTGAAATCATTTTTCTTTGTTTAATCTTGGAAGTTCTGACAAAGGTCTTGTTGTCAAAAGAAATTTGAAAAGAAAACTGGGTGGAGACAGACATTTTGCTAACCTAATAAAAGGTAGTTTGCTTTAATGCTGTGGAAACCAATGTATTCAAAGGTTGAAAAACAAGCTAAGATTGACAAAGGAAGCTATATATTTTGTCTAGAGATGAGGGAATTTTTTAAAAGCATGAAAAATAATTATAATAACAGAATGCTAGTAATTCAGTGGAGAATTGTGCTGTATGTTGTGGAAAATTAAATGGGAAACATTGCTTGTTATATTGCTGTTAGTTTAGAATGATACTGAGGCTATCCTAAAGGTTTAAAATTATAAATCCAAAGGATCATTATACCACATTAGGATGGATAATAACTGACCTGATTTGGATCAAGGTGAATTCAGCTTCTTTTCATCAAAGTGTAATTATTCCTATCCAAGTTCTTTCCAGATCTAGAATTTGTTTTATAGAAGGGGAAAGAATGATTTTTTTTTTCTAAAATAATAAATATATTTATTGAGTGTCACAGATTATTAAATGTAAACTGAATTTTTGCTTTTCTGGTGTCACTGGAGGATTATACTCCATAATTGAACAATGCTTTAATGAATGTAACTTGGTGGCTCCACTTGCTAATGTTACTACATCGTACTGTTTATTTTATTTCAAAATTGGACTTGATCAGATATGGAAATATAATTACATTGTGTAAAAGTAAGCTCCAAGATTTCCAGGCCTGAAGGAAGAAAACTGGTGGGCATGTAATTTTAGAGAGAGGGGAAAAGTATATCAACTTTTACTGAGTTTCAGAGATCACCCTGTAAATTTGACTGTAGATCAGTTCATCTTCTTGTCTGTTCTTCTCCTAATAATCCTGACCTCATTTACTATTGCTTGCACTAATGAATTCATTTGTAGTAGAATTCTGTTGATTTAGAAATCTAAATAAGTGAAAGATTTGGACATGTCAGTTAAGCAATCTGTGGAATTCCTATCACAAAGATTGCTATATTAGCCTTATTCTTCATTTAGCATGTGAAATTAATTTTGGGGCAGGGTAATATTGGGAATGGGGTGCCAGTTAGAAGGTCACTGCAACAAATTAATCAACTTACAAATTTCAAATGTCACACATGAGAACTGAGTGTCTTCTTTATTTTAAAGAACTATCAATATTGAAATTAATAATCTGGAAACAGTAAAAACAATTTATAGCTCTCCCCTTTATAAAGAATAAAGATGAAAAGAGGGAAGATGGTAGATTATGTGGACGCTGTGCTTGCAGCCTTCCCAGATCACATCAAGGTTGGATATAGATTGTAGAACAGTCAACCTTGAGAAACATCAGAGGATTGACTGACTGAACAGAGCCACATTCAGCTGAGTATATAAACAAGAAGCCTAATAAAGACCATAGAAAGAGTGGAGACATGAAATGTGGTGACCCCACACCCATAGATAGTGATTGAACTTCAGGAGGAACACCTCAGGGGCAAAGACATTCACAGAAGAGAGAGACATTATAGCCCCATACTGGGCTCCTCAGCCCAGGAGTCCTGTGCTAAGAATAAAACTTCCCATTACATCTGGCAGTGAAAATCAGTGACAATTATGTTTATTTGGGTGAGGCAGAAGATGACTGGAAATCCAGATGACCTTCTATAAGTGTGTACAGGCACCCTAGAGCTTTGCCCTGCTCACTTGGAGAAACTCTAGGTGGCTGAGCAATCAGACCCACTCTACTAGTGGGAGAAGACTTTCTTACAGACTTCAGGAGGAGCAGCTGCCTGGGACTGCTCTGTCACTCCCCTTGTGCAGCTAATGGTGTGCTGTGAAAGGTATACTGCTCAACTACAACTAAAGAACACACTCAACACACTCAAGGGACACTCCTATATCACATTCACAGGAGATGAGAGAGATTGCATTATTGGACTTCACAGGACACATATTACATAAAGCCACCAAGCAAAGACTTAGAGATGTAAGTGTTTTACTTACTACATAGAAGCAAGCACAGAGAGGTAGCCAGAATGAGAAATCAGAGAAACATGTCTCAAATGAAAGACAAGAGAAACCTCCAGAAATAGAGCTAAATGAAATAGAGGCAATCAACCTACCAAAGAGTTTAAAATACAGGTCATAAGAATGCTTAAGGAACTTAGTGAAAACTTCAACAAAGAAATAGTAACTGTAAAGAAGGACCTAGAAACCATAAAAAACAACCAGTCAGAAATAAAGAATACAATAACTGAAGTGAAGATGACATTAGAAGGAATAAACAGCAGGTTAGATGAAGCAGAAAATAGAATCAGCGGTCTTGAAGACAACATAGCAGAAATACTCGATTGGAAGAGCAAACAGAAAAATATAATTTTAAAAATGAAGATAGTCTGAGAGACCCTAGGACAACATCAAGCATAACAACATTCATATCATAGGGGTACCAGAAGGGGAAGAGAGAGAACAAGAGATTGAGAACCTATTTGAAGAAATAATAACTGAAAACTTCCCTAACATGGCAAAGAAAATAGACAGACAAGCCCAGGAAGGGCATAGAGTCTAAATCAAGATCAACCCAAACAAGCCTATACCAAGGCACATCATAATTAAAATGGGAAAGATTAAAGATAAAGAGAGAAATCTAAAAGTAGCAAGAGAAAGATGACAACTTACCTACAAGAAAGCTCCTATAAGATTTTAAGCAGATTTCTCAATAGGAACCATGCAGGCCAGAAGAAAATGTCAGGAAATACTCAAAGCATTGAAAAATTAGGGCTGACAATGAAGACTACGCTACCCAGCAAGAATATCATTTAAAATAAGAAGAGATAAAGAACTTTCCAGATTAAAAAAAAAAGCTAAAGGAATTCACTACCACCAGGCCAGTATTATAAGAATGTTAAAAGAACTTTTTAAGTAGAAGAAAGGAGAAAACAGGCAAAGAAAAGAAGATAAAATACATAAATAATAACATGGTGATGACTATGTACTATCAATAATCTCTTTAAATGTAAATGGACTAAATGCTCCAATCAACAGACATAAGGTAGCTGAATGGATAAGAACACAAGACATATGCTGTATAGAAAACATTCACTTCAGAAGGAAAGACACATAGACTGAAAATAAAGGGATAGAAATGGGTATTCCATGGGAAATGAAAAAAGCTGCAATAGCAGTACTTCCATTGGATAAAATAGAGTTTAAAATGAAGACTACAACAAGACACAATGGAGGACATTATAAAATTATAAAAGCATCAATCCAACAAGAGGACATCACCCTTGTAAATGTGTATGTACCCAACACAGGAGCACTTACAGCAAATATTGACCGACATAAAGGCAGACATCAACAGTAACAGAAGCATTGTAGGTGACTTTAACACCCCACTGACACCAATGTATAGATTTTTCACACTGAAAATCAACATGAAAACAGCAGCCTTATATGACACACTAGACCAGACAAATTGGTATTTTTAGAGCATTTCATCCCAAAGCAGAAGAATATACATTCTTTTAAAGTGCCCATGGAATATTTTTCAAGATAGACCACAAAACAAACCTCAATAATTATAGGAAAATTGAAATCATATCAAGCATCTTCTCTGACTACAATGATATGAAAAAAAACAACAACAACAATAAAACCTCACAAAGTGCCTTGAGACAAACAAATGTGAAAACAGAACCCAACATTTGTGGGACACAGGAATGGCATTCCTAAGAGGGAAATTGTTGACAATACAGGCTTACCTAAAGAAACAAGAAAAACCTCAAATAAAATTTAACCTTATACCTAAGGAAACTGAAAAAAGAACAACAAATGAATCCCAAACTGAGTACAAGAAAGAAAGAAAAAATTGGAGCCGAAATAAACAAAATTTAGACTCAGAAGGCAATACAAAAAGTCAAGGAAACCAAAATCTGGTTCTTCAAAAAGATAAAAAAGAAAGGCAAATCTTTAACCCCATTCCTCAAGAAAAAAGGAAGAGAATGCAAATAAATAAAATCATAAATGAAAGATAAGTGACAACAGACACCACAGAAATACAAAGAATTATAAGAAAAAAACATGAAAACAAACGAAGTGCCCTGCGACAGATGACTGGATAAAGAAGCCGTGGTACATATACACAATGGAATATTACTCAGCTATAAGAAAAGACGAAATATTGCCATTTGCAACAAAATGGATGGACATGGAGATATCATGCTTAGTGAAATAAGCCAGACAGAAAAAATGAACAACTGTATGACCTCACTCATATGCGGAATATAAAACTGAAAGCAAAGAAAAAAAGAAATGAACAAACAAATAACCCATGGACACAATTTATAGTTTAATGTTTATTTGGGGATGAGTGGGTTAGGGAGGGGAGAAAGGGGAGGGGGTGGGAGAGGAGGGGGGGAAGCTAAATATAAGGTGATGGAAAGAGAAGTCACATTAGGTGATGAACTTATTATACATCAAGTTGACAATGCACTGTAGAATTGTATGCCTGAAACCTATGTAATCCTTGCTAACAGATGTCAC
>PVJL010016180.1:0-21779 GCA_004026885.1 Lyroderma lyra
AGAAAGGGGAGGGGGTGGGAGAGGAGGGGGGGAAGCTAAATATAAGGTGATGGAAAGAGAAGTCACATTAGGTGGTGAACTTATTATACATCAAGTTGACAATGCACTGTAGAATTGTATGCCTGAAACCTATGTAATCCTTGCTAACAGATGTCACCCCAATAAGTCTAACAATAAAAATGAATTAAAAAAAAAGATTATTAAAAATTGCAGCCCTCACAGATCCAACAGTTTATTCCCAGAGATATCCTAAGAAAGATGGAGAACTCTGTTTTTTTAACAGCTGTTTTTAAAAGAACTGGAAATCACGCGCTTTTTTCATTGAACAGAATATATTATCTCACTTATAAGTGGAATCTAAATGACAAAATAAAAACAGAAGAGAAATAAACTCATAGGTACAGAGAACAAAATAATGGTTGCTAGAGTGGAAAGGGGCTGAAGAGCTGTGTAAAAAGGGTGAAGGTACTAAGTAATACAAATTGATAATTACAAAATAGTCACAGGGTTTAAAATATAACATAGGTAATACAGTCAATAATGTAAAAACTATGTATGGTGACAGGTGTATATTAGACTAACCAGCGGGGAATCACCAAATTAATTATAGAAATGTCTAGCCACAATGCTGTACACATAAAACTAATACAAAATAATATTGGATGCAAACTGTAACTGAAAAAATATAAATAATTTCAAAAATAAATTAATATATGGTGATGGAAAGAGAACTTTCTTTGAGTGGTGATACATAATGCAACATATACATAATGTTTTATGGAATTATACACTTGAAACCTAAGGAATTTTTACTAGCCAATGTCACCCCAATTTCATTTATCAATAAAAAATAATGAAATATGAAAATAAATAAAATATAAAATTATCTAAGCCTGTATGCATGGCTAATTGGCTGCCCACCAGATGCATATGCATCATCCAGTTAGTGGACATAATAGACAATCTCTGGAAGGAACTAAATCAATAGAAAACAAGGAACTCAAAATAAATCTATACTGGTCACGTTTGCCCATGGAACTACTTCCATGAATATTTTCTCTTGCCATTCTAAATTTAGAAAAGGGAAAAGATTCATACCACTTACAACTTCCACCAAACTTCACAGACAAGAAATCAGAGAGTCTGACATGGTAAACTTTTTACCACCTCTGTCAGCTAATGGTCAATCATCCATGATCTCCTAGCTGCAGCAGTCCAGAAAGCTTGCTGTGTGTCTCAGCAAAATGATTTTCCTGGCAAGCCTTGCCAAATTGTGGGAGCTAAAAAAATAATGCTTTTTAAAAATACTTTTTTTCATGCACATGTATTAAACATTTGATTTTTTCCTGTTAACTTGTCTCTGTTAATTTGAATATTAGCCCAGCCAGAAGAACTTAGAAAGTGGGATGAAAAATATATTATTTTAGCCCCCACAAAAAGCAATTCACATGCATCACATTTGATGCTTACCACAACTGTATGTTATTAATAATATAAGAATCTGAACATTAATAATATAATAAGCCAAGTCAAAACCTGAAAAGTAAAGTGTATTTATAAATGCACAGTAGAGGTGTTTCACATCCAAAGAGGAAAGATGAGGAATTTATGTACAAATTATTTGGTTCAAGAAATTTTACTTTTAGTAATTTCTCATGGAAATACTCATTGTGGAATAATTGGCCAAAGTTTAAGTAAAATTCTTATTTTTCTTGCCAGACCACAAATTAACTAATAAGTTATGTTTATAAGACAGTGAGTCAAAGATTCATAGCTTGAAGAAATAGACAACAATCAGGTAGATTTTTACCCAAAATAAGTTGTTTTAATGAATAGTTATGATAACATTAAGTAAAATAATGTGTTGCCTTCGATGTTTTCCAAACTTCCGCTGGTGTGATTTTTTTTTAACAGTTTCAAATGCCCAAGCCCAAAAGTAATCACTGCATATTTACTCTCAGTCTTATAAGGGGCAGACAAAAAGATGTTATTTTAGGTCCAAGCAATGAGACACAACTTGCTCAATATTTCCCCTTATTTTAATGTCCTTAAATATTTTTCACTGTTCAGAATAAAAAGACATCTATGGATGGAAAACGGACAACATACTAAACCTGATAAGGTCAGGGGAGGCCAGCATGGTAAGCCCTACATATTCAGAGATTAAAATTAACCACATAGGATGGTTTGAACATAAAAATTCCTGAGTAAAAGTAGATCATAGCATGCAGTCACATCTTTGCCCTATAGCTTTCTTAACAAAAGTCAATCTTGACCTTAAGTGAGCTTCTTTATTGTCTTTTTTTCACATCTAAGATAACAAAGCCTTGAAATTTCCAAGTAATCTCTTTTTCCAGACTCCTCGGGTCACAGCCCACTGCACCAGAGCACAAAACCATAGATCCCTTTATTGTTTTCTTGTTCCCTGAATACCATCTCTATGTGTTGTAAATGTTAATTTTGAATTATGATGTACTCACAAAATGTAAAAACATATGTGTGTCTCTGTTATACTTTTTATCTAATCCCAGAGATTTCTCCACATTGTTTTATTCCATCCCCTTAACCTAACATTAGTGGATTTCATGTAAACCTCCTTATGTCTCTTTTGATTCTAATACATAAAATAAAAACTGCCACTTCTTCAGAGAATTTTTTTAAATTCATTTTGCTTCCTGGCAATTGTCATCAGTTTTGCTTAACTTAACTCATTATAATTCTCAATAGATTTGAATGTTTTTCTTACCGACACATCCAATGAAAACTCCTTTATCAATGTGAACACTGAGGGGCAAAATTCTTACGTTTGCTAACAGAAATACTACCAAATTCTAAACATATAAAAAATTTCAAATATCTAATGCTGTCTTTTCCTTCTTTATTCATAAATCATCTAGTAGAAGTTATAAACATCTATATTTTGCTATAATAAGCTCTACTAACAATACAATAAGTTCACATATAAAAGAATCTTTGTCATGTGGCAAATAGCAAAGGCTTTGGAATACAGAGGCAGTATTGTCTAAATTTATCCCCTGGGAACTCATTCAGTTGTACAAGAATAACACACATACATACTCACACACAAACACACAATTAAAAAACACTACAATTAATATCCTTATATCCTTATTTATCCAGACATCAAAAATAGCATCTTTTTATGATAGTAAATGCTGGTAGCAGTCTAAATGTTTGTAAATAAATAATTTAATAAGTAACAGAATATATAGGTAAATGAGACACCCCATTATGTAAAACAAATCCACATTTACTGAAATAAAAATCTTTCTATAATGAGCTAAATAAAATCTATATATGCATATTCATCTGTATGTTTATGGAAAGATGTATAATATGCTGTTAAAAGTAGTTATTTTGAGATTAAGTTACCAGTTCCAAATTTACTTAACAGATTTCTTATCAATGTTCTTATAACACACATTAATTAATTACTGAGTAAGAATAAAGTAGATACATAAAATAAAATAAATTGAAGAAAAGATATTCATTGCATAATTTTATCCACATAAAATATGTACATATATGCTTTTATATGAATGAAAATGCTAGTAGGATAATTGCCTAATTCTTAATAGTGTTCTTGTATTACTATTAAGGTATTGAGTTATTGTAGAAATGCCACGTTTTTTTTATTTTTACAACTATTATGTATTACAGAATAATCTGTACATTGTGATCTTAGCTACTATGTGAATTTAGTCATTTTTATTATATATTATCATTATCTAGGCAATGGCACCTCTTTCCCCCTCTCAATTTATGCTCATTAGAGAAGTATGATGCTCTAATATATTATTAATAAAGTTTTGATAACCTTTTAAAGGAAATTACTAATTAAAATTTATTACCATTTCTGAGGAATAGTATAATGATGATCATTATTTTGAAATTTGTGTCAGAGCATAAAATTGTCCTTTAACAGTTATTATATTATTTATAATTTTTTTATTATTTGGTCATAAAGGTGATCCAAATAGAATTATTAATATAACGTGTTTTAGTAAATAAGTAAGAAGACTTTGGATGAATACAGTGCATTTTAATGAAAGTCACTTTTAGGAACTAAAATCCTGAATCTCATATCAAAAATGTACTCGATAAAATGCTACCTTTACAATGCTCAGATCTTAATTTTCTGTACTTTGATTTCATATTTACTCTAAAAACTAAAATACTTTGATTTGGATTGAAACATTTTAAATGAATAATTAAATAGGCTATGACATAAAAATTTATCAATTTAATCAATTTTTTAAAACAATTATGGAATATTCTATTCACATATTCAGGTAAAACAGAACACATGCATCTCATTTGTCATGGCAAGTAAACAGTAATCAGCTCTTCTTCTTTCACGTTTTCCTTTTTAACTTAGGTATTTTGCTGTCCTTAGTGATAGTAGTATATGTAGCCCATTGATTCCACCTAGGAATATCTCCAAGTGGAAAAAAATATATGACTGTAAAAAATAAATCTTACTTTAGACCTGTAAAGAATTAAAAAAAATTTTTTTGACTTACCAAATGAGGAATATGCATTTTTGTGATATCTTTATTTAAACTTTGTCACCATGAAGACACATCATTGCAGTATTAATTAATGAAACCAGGTTAAAATTTAGTTGAATAACTGAAGAAAGAAGTATATATCACATAATTTCTTTTTGTGTAATTAAATAGACTTTTTAAATAAATATTATAAAGGGTGCCCTTTACGTAAAATTTAGTTATCTGAAAAACAACTGCAATATCTGTCATTAGATTTTTTTAAGTGAAAAAGAAACTTATGAAAAATTATAAGACTACTATCATTAAACATTATGAAACAATGAGAAAATGTCTTTTCAAATGATACCTAAGAATAATTAGGTAAATCTAAAAGAATCTGTTGTATAACAACTACACAATTTGTGATAATGGTTTTGTTTTTCTTGTTTCGGTGTTGCTCTGGTATTTTTGGTTTTGTTCAGTTTGGTTTGGTAATTTTTGTTTTTTTGCAGACAACATATAGGAAAATAAGTTGAAATACTTTAGAACTTCAATGACAAATTTAATTCTTTATTGAAACTTGTTTTCCATAACATTTTATATAATGAAAGGATAATATTTTATTTAATTTAATTTAATCATAAGAAGCATAATTGTTATAGGAAAAAATTAAGTAACTTTCAAAATTGATGAACATGTACTATATTTTTATTTTTAATTGTCATTTTACTTAGACTAGGACCACATATTGTAGTAAATATTCTCAGGAGAATATTTATTATATGTTAAAACTGTCCCAAAAATGAAGATCATACATACCGTTTATAATTTTTTTCTCCTCAAGAACACTGAATAGCAAAGAAGTGAATACAAAGCTCCTAGGTGTGTGGGGAATGTAGTACAAAACAGCTCACAACAAATTCATTGTTTTCTTGAATCTTTGTTGTTCTCTTAAAAATGACATTGATTTTTCATTTTGTTCTATAACATGTATTTGTTTAAATAAGCATTGATGAAAATTTCTTTCAGCTGAATATTTTGGGTAAAATTGATATTGCAGAAAGATGCATTATTTTTTCATAACTCTGTACCAAAGTTAAGTTTGAGAAACTCAATGCTACAGAATATCAGGGACAAAAGTTAAGAATGAAAAGATAAGATATGATGTAATTTCTCTTTAGAAACACTGGAACAAAAAAATTTATGTTGCATTTAATTTAAAAACCTGACAAAAAAATCTTCCTTAAAACACTACCAGTGTGAAAAGCTTACACTGAGGCAACCTATTCATTTTTGGTCTTTTTAAAATTGTCATAAAAGATTTATTATTAATTTTAACCAAACCTAAATCTTTGTAATTTTGACTTATCTTAGATCTGTTCTACATATAGTCATGTTATAAATGCTGAAAGCATAAATACTGGAATTAAACTACACAGGAGTCTTCTTAGAGAAGAAACCCCAATTTTAATATATGTAAAATATGAGTGCCCTTCTGTAATGTATATGGGGGTGGGAAGGAAGAAAGGGAGAATTACCTGAACCTACTTTTGAAGTAAACCGAATAAAAGCATGACTAAACTAAAAATACATATAAAGTCTTCTTTATGGCAATGATATGTAAAATATCCAATGTTAAAATGAACACTATTGAGTTGTTAAAAACAAGTAAGCAAATAAATTATTTGTGTATTATACTTGTTATATATTTTTAACTAATTCATCTTGATAAACTCAAGTAGTTTTAGTTGCTAAAACATTCTTTAGCAACTATACAGATAACCTGTCATTGTCCAAATTGGTACCTGTCAATCTCTTCCATTGTCAATTTCCTAGTCAAGTTAGCTCTTTTTGAGGAATCAAATACAGGGTATAAAAGGAAGATATGAAATATGTTCAGATAATATCAACCATAACAGCAGTAAATACAGAACTGACACTTATTTAGTTCTTAATACTTGTCAGATACAGTGCTAGGGGCTTTATATAAATAATTTTATTTAATCATCAAAACAACCACAGAATATTTCATTTTATGTAACAAGAGAGAAATTGAAATGCAAAAAATTAACAAGCTTTCTTAAGGTCACAGAGCTAGATAATACTTGTTGAAACCAAGGTAGACACCAATTTTGGTTTTTAAAACTTTTTTATTAAATTTATTGGGGTAATATTGATTAGTAAAATTACATAGGTCCCAGGTGGATAATTCTACATTACATCATCTATGTGTTGTATTATGTGTTCATCACCCAGAGTCAGTTCTCTTTCCATCAGCATATATTTGGGTGCCTATCCCTTCTCCCCCACCTACTTCCCCCCTTACCCTCAGGTAAGTACTAAATTATTGACTGTATCCATGAGTTTTGTTTCTTTATTGCTTTCAATTTTCTGTTAACAATCATACAAATTTCTCCATCCCTTTCCCTTATTTTACCAATGCTCTCATCCCTCCTCTCATCTTAAAGAAGTCCCTCTAACATTCTCTGTAGTACTGGTTTGGTGTGATGAATTCCTTTAGCTTTTTTTTTTATCTGAGAAGCTCCTTATCTGTTCTTTAATTTTGAATGCTAGTCTTGCTGGTTACATTATTCTCGGTTGTAGATCCTTGGTTTTCATCATGTTGAATATTTCCTGCCAATTCCTTCTGGTCTGTAAAGTTTCTGGTGAAAAATCAGTTGAGAGTTAAATGGGTGTCCCTTTATAAGTTACAACCTGAATTTTTCTTGCTGTTTTTAGAACTTCCTCTTTTTCTTTAACGTTTGCCATTTTAATCATGATGTGTCTCTGTGTATTCTTATTTGGGCACATCTTGTTTGGAATTCTCTGTGCATCTTGGACTTGTATGTCTATTTCCTTCACAGGTTAGAAAATTTTTCACTCATTATTTCTTCAAAGAAATTCTTGATCCCTTGCTTTTCCTGTCCCTTCCAGCACCCCTATTATTTAGGTATTTTTTCATTTGATATAGTCCCAGAAGAATCTCAATTCATCTTCCTTTTTTTGGAACTAATTATCTGATTGATCTGGTTGAGTGTTTTCTGCTGGCTTTTCATGTAAATCGCTGCTTTGTGTTCTGTTGTACCTCGTTTAGTCACTTTTATTCTGTTCTTCATTTCAGTTAATCTAGTCATTATCTCTCTCTGGTCCTTTATAATGGTTTGTAAGTCTTCTATGATGCTTGCTATCTCTCTGTTGAAATTATCATTCAGTTCGTTAAGCATCTTTATCATTGTTGCTTTGAACTCGGTTTCTGATGGGTCATCTGTACCCATCTCTTTAGTTTTCACAACCTTTCTGGACCCTCACTGCTGCAGTTTCTTTGATGTTCGTTGCTGATACTGGGTTGGGAGAAGTCTGTAGGAAAGGGGTGTTGGTGGTTTTGTTTTCTTCCCATGGCTTCAGGGTTCCTGCAGGGAGTTTGGGTGTGATTGTGCCTTTCTGTTCTCAGTTTGCCCTGTGTGTAGATTCTGCCCTGAGCCTTGCAGTCAGCTGTCCTGTTTGCTGGTCTTTCAGACAAGGCTGGTTTTGGGTCGAGTAACACATGCATATCTTTCTCTCTTCTTCTTTTTCTGGGACAGAGCATTCTCACTGTGGCTCCTCACAACCCAGTCTCTCCACCTCCTCTGTGGACCAGAGTGAAGTCCAGCTGCTGCATTTTGTTGACCAGTCTGCACCTCCTGGGAGCAATGTGAAGTGGTTGCAGTATTTCACGCTCTCATCTCTGGGCCTCTTTTCCTCTGCCCTGCAGACCAAGTGAGGTCTGACTTGCTTTCTCGCTGACTTCTGCCTCCTCCCTCTTCCAGTGGTAGAGTTCCAAGTGGACACCCATGCTGCAGCCATGTCTTTGCTGTTCTCTTTTATTCCTCCTTTGTTAAACCCTCTGCTTGCCTGTGGGTACCTTAATGTGACCAGGTGGTTTCTTAGCTGTGATTGTGCATTGTGTGGAGAGAGGGTCCTTAGTTGAGGTATAGATGTTTCACTAGTTGTAATCTCCAGAGGACATTTTTAGGGGTCTCTCTCATGCCACCATTTTGTTGCCTCCCCTTAAAATTGTTTATCACAGTAATTAAACTTTATAAATATTAATAGTTATTCCATTGATTGAAGAGTTTAAAGCTACCTCATTATTTTTTATTGTTTTTCAAGTTTTAGTTATTAAGTTTGTATTACAAGCATGACTTTCAAATTTAAGTTTTCATTATTTACTTTACTTCATATAACATGGGAGTCTTGTAGTATTTGTATATTTGTTTAGTCTCTTTAATAATATTTTTTGAAATAACATTTTCTCAATTCTATGGGTATTGTAGGAAACTAGCATTGATGGTACCAGGAGTTTTTTGTTTCAGGTTTTAACCTTCCACTGAAGCCTAGCCGATCAACGTCTTTCATCTCACAGATAACAACAAATGGTCCAGGAGTTGGTAATGTTACCCAGAGTTCTTCCTTGGAATTTATAACTGAAATAATGAACCTTGTTTTCACTGTGATTTTACAGTTCAAAATTACGAGTTTGAGGCTACTTGTGGCCATCCCCATATTATGATGGCTAGAAACTTTCTGTAAAAGAAAGCCAAGAAGAAGAAATCAGAAATGGATCATAGTTATGTTGATAGTAATGAATTCAACATTATTTTTCTTTATTGTTAGACTTATATTGGGATGACATTGGTTAACAAAAATTACATAGGTTCCAGGTGTACAATTCTACAGTGCATTGGTTATATATTGCATTATATGTTCACCATCCAGTGTCAGTTCTCTTTCCATCATCATGTATTTGACCCTGCCTACCTCTTCTCCCACCTCCTCCTTCTCCAAACCCCTCCCACTTTGTCCCCAGATAACAACTAAACTATTGCCTGTGCGCATAACTTTTCTTTTTCTTTGTTGCTTTTAGTTTTATATTCCTCATATGAGTGAAGTCATATGGCTCTTGTTTCTTTCTGTCTTACTTATTTCACTTACCATGATGTTCTCAAGGTCAATCCATTTTGTTGCGAATGGCAGTATTTCATCATTTCTTCTAGCTGAGTAAGATTCCATTGTGTGTACATACCACAACTTCTTTATTCAATTATCTATTAAAAAGCAGATGGTTGCATCCATGTCTTGGCCACCTAGAACAGTGCTGCAATGAACACTGGGGGACATAAGCCTTTGCAGACTAAGGTTTTTCAATTTGTAGGGTAGACATCCAGAGGGAGAATTGCTGGGTTGTATGGTAACTCCATTCCCAGTTTTCTGAGAAACTTCCGCACTGTCCTCCATAGCAGTTGTAGGAATTTACATTCCCACTAGGAGTGTGCAAGAGTTCCTTTCTTTCCACAGCTTCTCCAGCACTTATTCCTTGTCTTATTGATAATAGCCATTCTCAAAGGTGTGAGATGATATCTCATTGTGGTTTTGATTTGCATTTCCTTAATAGCTAATGAGGGTTAGCATATTTGGATGTCTGTTGGCCATTTGTATATCTTCGTGGAAGAAGTGGCTGTTGAGTTCCTCTGCCCACATGTGAATTGCATTGTTTGTTTTTTGTTGTTGAGTCATACTAGTTCTTTATATATTTTAGATATTAGCCCCTTATCAGATGTATTGTTTACAAATATTTTTTCCCACTTGGTTGGCTGTCTCTTTTCTTGGTTGATGGTTTCTTCAGCTGTGGACAAGGTTTTTAGTTTAATACAGTCCCATTAGTTTATTTTTGCTTTTACTTCCCTTATCTTTGAGGTCAGGTTCATGAAGTCATCCTTAAGACCGAGGTTTATAAGTTTAGTACCAATATTTTCTTCTATACATTTTATCGTTTCAGGTCTTATGCGAAGGTCTTTAATCAATTTTGAGTTAATTTTATTGTACAGTGAGAGTTCACAGCTCAGATTCATTTTTTTGTATATGCTTTTCCAGTTTTCCTGCACCCTCTGCTGAAGAGGCTTTCTTTTCCCCATTGCATAGTTTTCACTTCTCAATCAAAAATGATTTGAACATATATTTGTGGATTTATTTCCAAATTTTCAATTTTCTTATATTGGCCTGTGCATCTGTTTTTCTGCCAATACAAAGCTGTTTTGATTATTGATGCTTTGTAGAATATATTAAAATAGGGGAGTGTGATACCACAAGCCTTATTATTATTATTATTATTATTATTATTATTATTATTATTATTATTTGTAGTATTGCTTTGGCGATTTGAGGTTTTTTGTGGTTCCATACAAACCTCATAATTTTCCTATCTATTTCATGAAGGTATGTTTGTGGGACTTTGATGGGAATTGCATTAAATCTCTATTGCTTTGGGTAATATGACCAATTCAACAATGCTAAGTCTTCCTATTAATGAATATGGAATATCTTTCCATTTCTTCTTGTCTTCTTCCATTTCTTTAGAAAGTGTCTTATACTTTTCTGTGCATAAGTCCGTCACATTCTTTGTTAAGTTAATTCCCAGGTATTTCGTTCTATTCATTGTGATTGCAACTGTTCTGTATTGGTTAATTATTTCTAAGAGTTTTCTTGCGTAGTCTTTGGAATTTTCTATATAAAGGATCATGTTGTCTGCAAATAATGACAGTTTGACTTTTTCTCTCCCAATTTGGATACCTTTTATTCCTTACTCTTGATTGATTGCTCTGGCTGGAAATTCAAGTACTATATTGTATAGCAGTGGTGACAGGGGACATCCCTGCCTTAGTCCTGATTTTAGAAGAACGGGCTTCACCTTTTCCCAATTCGGTATGATATTAGCTGAAGGTTTGTCATATATGTCCTTTATTATGTTGAGATACTTTCCTTCTATATGCATGCTATTCAGTGTTTTAATCATAAATGGATTTTGTGTTTTTTCAAATGCTTTTTCTGCATCAATTGATATGATAGTATGGTTTTATCTTTTATTTTGTTTATGTGGTGTATCACATTGATTGATTTTCATATGTTCAACCATTCGTGTGCTCCTGAAATGAATACCACTTGATTGTGGTGTATAATCTTTTTGATGAATTGTTGTATTCTATTTGCTAATAATTTGTTTAGGATTTTTGCATTTGTGTTCATCTGAGATAATGGTCTAAAGTTTTGTGTCTTGTTTTTGTTTTTGTTTTGTGTGTGTGTGTGAGTGTATGCCTTTACCAGGTTTTGGTATTAGGGTGATGTTGGCCTCATAGAATGAGTTAGGAAGTATTGCTTCATCTTCAATTTTGTGGAAGAGTCTGAGGAGGCTAGGCATCAATTCTTCTTTGAATGCTTGGGAAAATTAGTTGGTGAGACCATTTGGTCCAAAGCATTTGCTTTTGGGGAGGTTTTGGATGATTGTTTCAATTTCCTTTTTTTTTTTTTTTTTTTTTTGTATGTGGATAGTTCCCTGGCCAGGAATCGAACCTAGGCCACAGTGCTGACAGCGCCAGCAATGAAGCCTTAAGCCACTACACCACCAGGGAACTCCTGTTTCAATTTCTTTACTATTGATTAGTGTATTTAGATTATTCAGTTGCTCTTGGTTCAGTCTAGGTAGGCTATGTGTTTTACTAGAAACTTGTTCATTTCTTCTAGGTTGTTAAATTCAGTTGCATAAAGCTTTTCATAATATTTTCTTTTGATCCTTTGTATTTTTGTGGTATCAGTTGTAATTTCTTTCCTTTCATCTCTAATTTTGGATATTTCGATTCTTTCATTTCATCCTTCGGTTAGTGTAGTCAGGGGTTTGTCAATTGTGGTGATTTTTTTCAAAGAACCGTCTCTTTGTTGCATTAATTTTTTCTTTACCTTTCTGTTCTCAATTTTGTTTAGTTCTGCTCTAATTATTGTTTCTTTTTTTCTGCTATGTTTTTTTTCTCTTCTTCTTTTTCTACTTCTTTAAGGCAAGATGTTAGGATGTTTGATTGTTATCTTTTTGTTTATTTTTAAAGATAGGTTTGTAAAGATATAAATTTTTCTCTTATTACTGATTTTGTTGCGTCCCAATAATTTTGATATGTTGTATTTTCATTGTCATTAGTTTCTATATATTTTTAAGCTCTTCATTTCTTTGTTCTTTGATCCAGTCAATTTTTTGATAAGATGTTGTTTAATCTCCATATACAGTGATTATTTTTTTCTGCTTTCTTTCAGCTATTGATCTCCAATATTGAAGCTTTGTGGTCTGAAAATACACTTAGTATTTCAATCTTCTTGAATTTGCTGTGGCTACTTTTTTGTCTCAACATATGTGCTGTCTTTGAGAATGTTCCGTATGTACTACAGAAGTAGATACAGTCTTTTTTGTCAGATAAAGTGTCCTGTAAATGTAAATTATGTCAAATTGCTTAAGTACATCATTTAAAGCTGATATTTCCTTATTTACTTTCTGTTTGCATGATCTGCCCATGGCTGTTAAGGGGGTGTTAAGGTCTCCTACAATAATTGTGCTTTGTCAGTTTCTCTTTTCTGATCTGTTAGTGGTTGCTTTGTATATTTTGGTGCTTCTTGATTGGGGACATATATATTAATTAGTGTCAAGTGTTCTTGTTGTTGTACTTTCCCTTTTATTATTATGAAATATTCATCTTTGTGTCTTGTTATCTTTTCTAACCTGAAGTTTTTATTGTCAGATGACAGTATGGCAACTACTGTTATCCTCTAGATACCATTTGCTTGGAGTATTGTTCTCCATCCTTTTACTCTGAGTCTGTTTTTGTCCTTATGGCTGAGGTGTGTCTCTTGGAGACAGGATATGGATAAGTTATGTTTTTTAATCCAATCTGATACTCTGTGGGGTATTATTTCTTAGTGAGTTTAGTCCATTTAAATTTAAGGTGATGCTTCCATGGCCATACCACGCTGACCATGCCCAATCTAGTTTGATCAATTTCGGGTGATGTTTGATATATGAGAATTTCTTATGGCCATTATTCTTCCCTTTTATTATTATTATTTTGTTGTTGTTGTCCTAACTCTACTCCATTTATTTTGATGTTATGCTTCAGGTTGAAGAGCCTCCTTCAGTATTTCATGAAGTGCCAGCCTCATGCTGTAGGATTCCCTGAGTTTCTGTGTCTGAGAAAGTCTTTATTCCTCCTTCATATTTGAAGGATAATTGTGCTGGATAACTTATTCTTGGTTGGAAGTTTCTCTCTTTCAATATTTTCAATATTTGTTTCTACTTTCTCCTGGCTTGTAGAGTTCCTGTTGAAAAATCTGATGATAGCCTGATTATTTTCCTTTAAATTTTATAGTTTTTTCTTTTTCTCTTGCTGCTTTAAGAATTGTCTCTTTTCTTTGGTCTTTGACATCTTCAGCATAATGTGTCTTAGAGAAGATCTGCTAGGGTTCAGGTAGATAGGGGACCTATTTTCTTCTCGAGTTTTGGGTTCTAGATATTTCCATTGGTTTGGAAAGTTCTTGTCTACTATTTGTTTGAGTATGCTCTCTGTAGAGATTTTTCTGCTCCTTCTTCCAAGCCTATTATTCTAATATTGTTTCTTCTAATGGAGTCAGATAGATCTCATGGAATTCTTTCAATTCTTTTGACTCTGTAATCCTATCTTTTTCTTTCTGTGTTGTTTCCATGTTCTGATCTTCAATATACCTAATTTTTTCCTCTTTCTGGTTGGCCCTGTTTCCTATGGTAGGAAACAACACTTCTCTTGTTATCTTTCACTTCTCTTGTTTCATTATTTATCTCTCAAATTTCCATCTAATTCTTCCTAATAATTTCAATTTCTTTTTAAAATTTTTATTTTGTTCACTTATTTTCTTTCTGAAATTATTCATTTCATCTATGGTGTTCTACCAATATGTTTTCATTTTCTGAGAGCCTTTAGAACTGCAGCATTGTATTCTATGTCACTTAGTTCATAAATTTCTAGACCTATAAGATCATTCTCTGGAGATTTTTCATCTTTTTTTTGAGCATCTTTGAATCCTAAGGTCCTCATATTATTTGCTGGTTCCCCACCCCACCCCCTCTTTGGCATGAGCTTTTTACCTCTGACAGCACTAAGGAAGCTTACCTTCCTGCTTGGTATTTCAGTAGTGTCTTGCTGTAGAGCAAACACTAAGTGGTATTGGAGGGCAGCTTTGAAAGAGAGAGGAGGTTAAGCTGTATCTCTGGCTTCCACCTGCTTTTGAGGTTGGGGTCTTCCTCAGTCACTCCACTTCCTGCAGTTCATTGGGGAAGTTGGGGGAAAGAAGGGAGGCCTCTGGAATGCAAGCTGAGACTGCTTACATTGGTCAGGGGGTGAGTGCCACTATCTCAGCCTTTCTCCCCTCTCTTGAGACTGTGTTTTATTTATGACCATGTTTCAGTGGTTAAGCATTTTCACAGCAACTGCTCTCAGCAGTATTTCCAAGTGTAGATAGCTGAGGTGCTACATCTAGGGGCCCTACTCCCTCCTAGGGCAGTTCAGATGCCTTTCTCACCTTCCGCACCACCCAGGGCACAGCTTCCAGACTGTGTGTCTAACACACTGCTGCTAGGCCCAGCTCACCCACAGTCTCTCAGAGTCCTTGCCTGACTGGCATCCACACTTGTCACCATGTGACTTCCCCCCAACCTTGTATTATGCTAGTCCTCAGTCAGTGTTCTCTGATTCTTCCCTAGTTCCTTCAATTAGCCAAGGTTGGGTTGGGTTGTGATCTGTCTTTGCTCCATACCTTCTCCCCCACTCGCCCCCCTTTCTTTAACCTTCAGATGTTTTCTTGCAATGCATGGATCTCTTAGCTGCCACTGTGCCACTCTTGGTTTCCTGTGTTGGATCCTGGCCACCTGTTTAATTGTATATTCCAAGAGAGGTTTCAGGGATCCCCTCTCTGGTCACTATATTTTGGAGCTTCTCTTTTGAATTCAACTTTTAGTCCTTAAAATTAATTGTTCTAGAAATGTATTATTATTGTTATCATTATTATTAAAGTGTCTTAGTCGATTATGATGATTGGCTATGTGTGGCAAGCTTAAGGCACGTTATTAATACTTCCTTTTTGGTTTTTTTGTGTATGTCAACTGATTTTTTAAAAATATTTTTATTGTTAGACTTACTGGGGTGACGATGGTTATAAAGAATTACATAGGTTCTAGGTGTACAATACTAAAATGCATTGTCTATTTGTTTCATTATATGTTCACCACCCAGAGTGTGTGCTCTTTCCATCATCATATATTTGGCTCCCCCTCCCTTGTATCCCACCACCACCCTCTTCTCCCACTCTTCCTCCCTTACCCCCAAATAAACTTTAAACTATTGATTGTGTCTATGAGTTTGTTTGTTTGTTTTTTGTTGCTTTCTGCTTTATATTCCACATATGAGTGAAGTCATACGGTTCTTGATTTTTTCTGCCTGGCTTATTTCACTTAGCATGATAATCTATAGGCCCACCAATTTTGTTGCAAATTGCAGTATTTCATCTTTTCTTATACCTGAGTAATATTGCATTGTGCATATATACCACAGCTCCTTTATCCTGTCATCTATCAGAGGGCAGTCTGGTTGCTTCTATGTCTTGGCCACTGTGAACTGCACTGCAATGAACATTGAGATACTAAGTGTTGGCAGACTAAGGTTTTCAAGTTTTGGGGTAGATAACCACAGGAAGGAATACTGGGTTATATGAAAACTCCATTCCCAATTTTTTGAGGAACCTCCACAGTATCTTCTATAGCAGTTATACCAATATGCACTCCCAGTTTGTTATTACTTGTCTTGTTGATAACAGGTGTGACATGATATCTCATTGTGGTTTTGATTTGCATTTCCCTGATAGCTAATAACGTTAAACATTTTTTTAATATGTATGTTGGCTATTTGTATTTTTTTGTGGGAGAAGTGTCTGTTTAGGTCCTCTGCCCACTTTTAAATTGGGTTGTTTGTTTTTTTGTTCTTAAGTCATATTAGTTCTTAATATATTTTAGATATTACACTCTTATCAGATGCATTGTTTGCAAATATTTTCTCCCATTCAGTTGGCTGTCTCTTTGTTTTGTTGATTTCTTTTGCTGTGCAGAAGCTTTTACATTTGATATAGTCCTATTCATTTATTTTTGCTTTTACTTCCCTTGCCTTTGAGATTAGGTTCATGAAGTCTTCCTTGAGCCTTAGGTCTACAAGTTTATTACTAATGTTTTCTTCCATGCAGTTTATTGTGTCTGGTCTTATATGGAGTCTTTAATCAATTTTGAGTTAATTTTAGTATATCGTGAGAGTTCACAGCTCAAATTCATTGTTTTGCATGAGTTTTTCCAGTTTTCCCAGTCTTTGCTGCCTATAAACACTAAAGTTGGTGAGAAAAATAAAATGATTGTTAGTATCTGGAAACCATGGGTTAGTTAGTCTGGGTCTTGTCAAACCAAGAAGTACACAGGAAATCTTTTGTCTCTACCATGGGAACCTCTTTTAGGCTAATCAGTGGTTCCAATTCTGGGTTTTTATGCCATCTGAGTTATGTGCCAATTAGAGCCTCTTTGAAATTAATTTTTGGAACCAGATTGATTGGAGATTAGGTTTTGATGTCCAGGTCCTTATTTCAGGAATATTTGATCTTGTGAGTACTCCTCTGGTTCTGGCTCTGGTTTGTTGTTACCTATTTGTCTTATTTAATTCACCTTTAACCTGTCTTCTTCCTTCCTTCTCTCTTTATTTATTTTTTTTCTGTTTGTATCTTACACCAAGCTGATAAGGACCTCTGTATCTATACAATCTAAGAGTTCTCTTGGGCTGTATATTGGCTAATTGGTACTGTCTATATATACATAATATTCTGAAGGTAAATGGCCCCTCAACAAGTCTTTGAACTACTACACTATCTAGTAATTAAAGCTCTTTTGTTAAAGGTTAGGAAATGGGATGAAAGGTTTTTTTTTTTTTTTAATTTGAAAGCTTTTATAATGGATAGCAATTAGAAGGAATGTAAACTGATGGTTCAGAGATAAGAAAAATCCACTCATCTCTTGACCCAGTTATAATTGCACACCAACACAATTTTTAAAAATTTGATAAAAATAAAAGTTTTTTAAGGTTTATTTTAACTCTCAGTAACTTTCAAGAGTTTGCAAATAACCTGAAAGGTAATCTCTTCAGCCAAACTTTCATCTTTTTCTTATTCCAGCCTCCTTGAAACTGTTGGGAGCAATTGGTAATTTTAGGTTATTTCTGCAATTGTTAGTAGATTTTTTTTATACATATAGTCCCTGATATCTATGTTTGTTTATGTTTTATATATAATGTACTGTTTATTTCTCTGGATAGCATTTTCACTCTATACTACTTAATTGGTTTGAAGAGAATATATTTAAGCACTTACATAAATTAAAATAATTAAAAATAAAAACCGAGTAAAGTACATGCTTTGCCTTAGCATTGTTCTAGTGCCTATACAGTGTGCCCTTTGGGTGTGATGTTATTAGAGGTACTAGTAGGCAAGTGACACACTGGCTTGGTCTTAAGCTGGGCTCTGGTTATGCCTTCTGTGAGGTGATCTCCTGCAGGCTAAAATGAGTCACAGCCTATGCCCTGCTTAAACCACTTGATATGAGCCACAAAGCTATCTGCAACTAGCCACCACACATGTTGGGCTTAGAGGTGCCTGAAGAAATCAATATGACAACCAAGGTTGGCTGCTGCTAGTGCTGGGCTTAAGGCTGATTATTCAAAAGTAGGGGACACCCTGAAGCCAGATGTTGCTTTTTTGGGTTTTGTGAAACTTCGAGAGATTTTAAGAAAGTCTGCAGCATTAGCTAAGACAGGTCATTTGTCGAAAAAAGCCACTAGAAAAAAATTTACTATGTCCAAAATGTGAGTGTAGTGTGGTCCTAGAAAATAACTAGGGCAGGCCAGATGAAAGGTGATACCCAGTTTAATGAAGACTCAAATATGGCATCTGCCTGTGTCTGTATGCAGGGATGGGGAGAGCTCAACAAAAATCAATGGGCCCTGCCAGCTTATGCCTCTAGGTAAAAAACTGCTCCTTCAGTTCTCACCCTAAAGCCGGACAAGTCAGTTTCTCTCATCTGTTCCTGCTTCTCCAGTGCTGGAGCTCAGAGCGAGTAAGTCCGTCTGTATGGGTGACACTGTATTATCTATTTTTAGGATCTAACGCCATGTTTAGTTTGATTAAATATTGTAATTTAGCTTAAAACCTTTTAAAACATCTTTTCTTCTTTTTTTCTTAATGTAGTTTCAATGACTCTTTTCTGTTTACTATGCACGTCAGTTTCTGTTTATTACGCATTCACATTTGCATAAGATCCACCTTATATTACTAAAATCACTAAAGACACTTAGACCTGTTTTTCTAAGTCGTCCTGGATTTGTTGGATGACCTCTCTTTTCTCTTTATTCTACCTCTCCTTACAAGTCTATACAATTATTTAGCCATGCGGAAAATGAAACAAATGACCTTTGGATAAGAGTCTGCCATCCTTCCAAAATGCTGGCATTTTGAATAAATCTTCTTTTCTTTTCACCAAAAAAATGCCAGCTGAGGCTACTCTGCTTCCTGCGTTTTGTTGGGAAAGCTGGGGGAGGCAGGAGAGACCAATGGAATGCAGGCTGAGACCATTCACATTGGTCAGAACGAATTCTGTCAAATCCGCCTTTGTTGCTTCTCTAGTGTTTTATCCCCAGTTGTTTGAGTTATTTGTTTCCATGGCAACCACTCCAGGCAGCGTTTGCAAGAGAGAGCCCCAAGTGTGGTGCAAGCCTCCAGCACTGCAAGCATAGGTGGTTGCCAGGTGAGGGGGCTGTGCACATTCTCTTTGAGCCATGAGGGTGCCTGGAGAACCCACACTCTGGGCTGTGAGCCCAGGGGTGGCTGCACAAGGGCGCTGCCTGCTTGCCACCAGCCAGGGAGGGGGACGGGAGAACGCTAGGGCTCTGCACGCATGCATGCCTTGAGATGAGAAGGCACTGGGAGCTGTGATGCTGCGTCTGAGGATCTAATCCCATCTAGGGCAATTCAATGCCTTGCTTGGCTTCCTCCATACTCAGAGCCTTGGGGCTTGGCTCCCAGGCTTTGTCTCCGCATACTGCTTTTAGATCCAGCTTCCTCGTGGTCTCCCCACATTCCTGCTGCTATAACTTGTACTCTTGTTGCCACTTGGCCTCCTCACTCCCCTATATAATGCTGCTCCCTGATTTCTTTCTAGTTCCTTTGATTAGCCACAGTGGTTCAGGGTCACAATCTGTCTCTGCTCTCTCCCGTCTCTCCCGCTCACCCCCCCCCTTTCTCTAATCTTCATGGGTTCTGTTGTATTTTCTGGCAAAGGTTTTAAGGACCTCCTCTCTGGTAACCATCTTGCCAATCTCCCCATTTTGGTTTCTAATAAAAACCAAAAAGTGTACACCTTGATTCATTTCAGTTTTTCACTAAGAATTTTTTCTGAAACACCACTCATTCTTCATAGTAAAAAAAAGAAAAAAAAACACAGTTCATTAAAGGCTCTGACATGTTCTGCCATTAGACAATAAAACAACTCTTAAACAAAATAATTAATAATTAAAACTTTCTATTATGATATATATTTTTAGAATCAGTGGCTTATTGCTCAAAATCCACTTTCCACTAGATATTTAAATTTTTACAATTAGAAATACAATATTGCACTCACCTGAAAAATTTGCTGGAAAATATCATTGATAATGAAGTTCAAAGTATTTAATTTTTATTTTTATTTTTAATTTAATATACAGACTTCAGCAGAAGTAACACTGTACACTGTACATTTATGTCTTGCATAAGATGGACAGCAATTTGAACATTTCACCTCAAATGTCACCTAAAGTGTGTTTGAATGTGATATTGTAATGTTATAGAATTATATGCTTATGATTTTGTAATAAAATATTTGCTATAGATTGCCAGCTTATGAAAGGTGTGTTATCTTTGCCAGACCCTGTATATTAAAGAGCACATATCATAACTGAATAGCTTAAATTATTTCCAAAAACCTGATATACATATGTACTAGTTACATATGTGTAAAAGTGATAATCAGACAAATTAAGCAATTTGGCCAAGACTATACAACCAGAACATTCAAGAAACTTAATTCTATTCTGAAGAAAAACTTTAAGTTTCTTCCACTTCAACATTTAAAAAATTTCTTTGAGGTATAATTGATCAAATGAACTTGAATTTGTGCTCTATTCCAGGAGAAAAAAATAATTCATCGAGTTACAAGTTAAGGTAGTTGTTATTCTTAGAGGGTAGTAAGTGGAAGGGAGCCTGCAAGAAGGGTTCTGAGAGTTGGTGTTCTGTTACATATGTACGTATGTAACAGTTACTTAAAAGGGGGACCCCAAAAAACTGAAATTAATTTCTGGAGGGGGTGGGCCTCTTGTAGTCCAGGCTTCCTGTACTACACTAGGTGAGTGTTCTAGGAAATCATCTGCATAAATGTACCAGCTTAAGTAGTGAGATGCTGCATTCAGCTTCAGTGAATTATTTTTTGGAGAAGCTTTCAACGTATTTGCCCATTTCATAATGGTTGATTTACGTGAACAATATGGAGTGTGACAATGCACCTGCCAACATCATGCTCAGCGTTCAGCAGTTTTTGACTTAAAACAGCATGATCCCCTTGCCTCACCTTCCCTATTCACTCAATCTCACCCTGCACAACTTTTTTTGTTGTTGTTTCCTGGATGAAAAAAGTTCTTTAAAAGAACGTTTTGGGAAAAAAAAAAAGAACGTTTTTGACAACATGTAAGAGGTAAAACAAAACTGCAGAAGCACTAAAGGAATCAAAATTGACAAGTTTAAAAGCCATTTTGAGCATTGAATAAAGCATCTTGATAGGTGTATTGCATCAGAGAGTACCTTAAAGGTAACTTAAGATTAAACATGGAAAAATTAATACACAATATTTATAAATTAAATTCAGGGTTTTTGGGTCCCACCTCATATGTATATCATGTTTGTGGAAATAATTCAAGCAATACAGTTGTAATATATTTTCTTTTATATTTATTGAATTAAAATTAAAAATAAAAAATGAATACTTTAAACATTATTTTCAATGATATATCCAGGAATATTTTCAGGTGAGCAAAATATTATATTTCTAATTCTAAAAATTTAAATATTTAAAGGAGAGGGTATGACGGACCAGCCGCCACAAGTCGATCAGTACCTGAAGGGGGGAGCGGGAATTAAAGAAAGAGACACTCACACAATTGTTGATTCGGCCGGTCTTCACTGATGGTGAAGCCCTGAGTTTATTTCCCATCACCAATATATACAGTTTGAGTACGTGCAGCTTAACATGGAAGGAATGCATTACCTCAGCGAAAGTAA
>PVJL010016181.1:0-21959 GCA_004026885.1 Lyroderma lyra
CAGGTAGCCGAAGACGAAGGTGCACACCACGTAGGCCTGCTTGTGGCGCTGGTCGGACCACTGCTCCCAGCAGAAGGTCTGGTTGCTGCCGTCGCGGTGGAAGAGGCGCTGGTGGTACGCCACGGGCGAGGCCATGGCCACGGACAGCGCCCAGATGCAGCCCACGCCCAGCAGCGCGTTGCGGGACACGCGCAGGGCCGCCGAGCGCCGCGAGTGCACCACGGCCACGTAGCGGTCCACCGACATCGCGGCCAGCGTGAAGATGCTGACCAGCATGGAGACCGTGAAGAAGTAGTGGATGAACTTGCAGACGAAGGCGCCCAGCACCCAGGTGGGCAGCGCGTACACCGTGGCCTGGAAGGGGACGCACAGGAGCAGGTAGGCCAGGTCGGCCACGCTCAGGTTGAGGATGAACAGGTTGGTGGTGCTGCGCCGCCCGCCCGGCTTGCTGCGCGCCAGCACGGCGATCACCAGGCTGTTGCCCAGCACGCCCAGCGCGAAGATCAGGCCGAAGGCCACCAGCGTGACCAAGTTGTCCACGCCGAGGCCCGGGGGCGCCGGCGGCTCGGGCGCACTCGCGTTCCCCTCGCTGAGGTTCCCCGCCGGCGGCTCCATGGCGCGCAGAGAGGGGCGCCCGCCCGGTGCGGAGGACCCCGCGCGCCCGCGCCAGCCCCTGAGCCCGACTCCCCGGTGCGCCGGCGGCCGTGCCTCGTGGCGCCGCCTTTGCGCGCAGTCGCCCGAGACGGACACGGACGGGAGCCCCGGGGAGGACCTTCCCAGGCGGAGGCGGCGGGCCGAGAGCGCGGGGTCCCTGAGCGCGGGCGCCGCGGCCACCGAGCCGGGCGGGAGGGAGCCGCCGGCGCAGCCCCGGGGCGCAGGGAGTGTCTGCGCCCGACCGGCTCCGGGAGGGGCTTCGGGTCGCACCTGTTGCTCTGCGCGCGGCTCGTGGAGAAGCTCCCGGCTCTGGCCGGGTCGCGAGTCGTCACGGCGAGCGCTCGCGCTTTCTGCACTCCGCCGGTGGGGGCAGGCGGCGCCCGGGGCCCCTGCGCTGCAGCGGGGACGCCGTGAGGATACAGCCCAGCTGAGGTCCGCGCCCCCCGGGGCCCCCCTGTCCCCGGGAGTCACGGCGCGCTGAGGCTGGGCGAGCCCTAAAGGCGGGTCGCCGCCCACCGCCCGGCTGGACTCAGCCGCGCGCTCTGCGAGGGCCGGACCTGCCCGCGTCCGGCGAAGCCCGCAGCTCCGAGTGTGCGCCCGCCCCGCGGCGAGGGGAGGCGGGGAGGGGCGGCGAGGGGAGGGGCGAGGAGGGGAGACGGGGGGGGGAGGGGCGGGGAGAGCGGCCCACCCCAGCGAGAACCCGGGAGAGCCTGGGGAGCCGCTGCTCAAAGCGCCCCTGTCACCCCGCGGGCCGGCCGCTGGGAGGCCACCAGCGGGAGCGGGAAGGGCTGGCTCCTGTGGGGTTCCTCGACCGTCCTGCCTGAGATGAGAGGGGGAGGGGGCGTGCTGCCATCGTCCAACTGCAGATCGGGGTGCAGATGGGGGTTGCCCTACATCCCTCTTCTGAGCGACAGGAGCGGAGGTGCGGACACGAAATATTTGTAAAGTGAAAGGCACACGATTCATGTCATCGCTGCGGCCAACTGTGCATCCGGCCAGCGAGACCTTGATGCGGTTGAACCCCAGGTCCCGTGCTCCCCCTGCACTCTGCTTCCTGTCTGCGCACCCCACCCTTGCAGGGAACTCCGAATGGATTACCCAAGGGGGTACTTTGGGCCACACGTTTCCGGGTCAAGGAGATGGCGTTGAGCTAACTGGCTTATTACCCGAGTATCCCGCTCAGTGCAGAGCGTGTCCCCTTCCCCACGGCGCCTGGGCAGCGCACTGACTCGTCTTCCTCGTCAGCGTTGCCGTTCTCGCCAGGATTTGCTCTGACGGCGCGTGCCGGGTGTCCTGCCTGGGACAGCTCTGTGGCATTCGAGGTGATTTGTGATAAGTATGGGAGACAGTGTGGGGGACAGCTGTTATCAGCGTTATGAACTTCTTGCAACGTGGAACCCAAACGATGAAATGATAGCCAATACCCATGTGCTCACGCCCGGCTTAGAATAAAACGTTCTCAGGAGAGCGAAGCCACCCCCGCCCCACCGCCCCAGGTGGCCTGTGCTGTTACCTCTTAGGTGTTCTTGAATAAGGACCTCTGCTTCGTGTCAGCGTCACGGGGTGGGAGTCACAATACCTTCTCTCCCTTTAGGTGTAATTCGTCTGCTGTCACTGTGGGCACGCCTGCATTCACTGTTTGTGAATGGCCTGCCTGGTCATCTGCACGCTTCCTGGGTCCTGTGAGGGACAGCCGTCTCTTGGCAAAGGCACAAAACTGAATTATTTTAAAATCCAATTCGACAATCTCTAATTTTTTAACTGGTGAGTTTAGACCATTTACATTTATTGTTACTACCAATCTATATGGACTGAGTTTTAACATTTTCTTCTACAATTTCTGTTCGATTTCTCTGTCCACGCTTCTTTGTGCTTCACTTGTTCTGACACCTTTTGGATTGCTTTTTAAGGAATTTTCCCACCTTCAAGTCGGTGGGGGAGGGAGGGAACTCCTTAGAGCAGCTGACTGACAGGCTGACAGGCGCATTCCCCTGGAGGGGAGTCTGTGAGCGGATCTGCCCACACCGGGGCAGTTCTTCAAGGGCCCTGGCCTTTCACAGGGGCCTCAGTCCCATGTCCCTCCTTGCTTGAATCCAAGACCTTGTCGCTCACAGTGGACTTTAAACAGTAATGGCAGACGTTGTGAATATTCACCAGGTTCCCGGTGAGACCGCGCTTCCCAGCCCCCTGCTCCCAGGTAAGGCGCAGGGTTAGCCACGTGCCATTAAAGCCACCGTGAGAAGCCCACCGGTCACCTCCAGGTTGTGTCCTCCGCCACGGCAATCACCCAGATGCCTGCGCAGATGCAGGCCGGCTGGTCTGGGGTCCCTGCTGGGAAACGTCGCCCAACACAGCGGCGACCTTTCCGGGACTGAAACGCCAACACCCGGCGGTGGAGCCCTGGCCGCGTGGCAGCAGCTCATTTGATTGCAGCCAAATGCTGTGTGTCCTTAGCGGGTCCCCGTCTCCAGTGGGGGACTCGGACAGGTCCGCCTGCCGCACCGGTTTCCGGTCGCCACCACCAGGGTGCTCTGCGCCTTCTTTATGGGCATGTCCCCATGTCCTCGAAGACATCTATGGACTCCAGCTGCTTTTATTTTTTTAACCCGGTAAAGCTTTGCAGTACAGAGTCCATAGTACGGAGAGAAAATTAAGTCTGAAAAGTGATTTTTATAAGCAGACCTTAATGCTATAAAATAAATCTATTGGGGGAGAGAGAATGAGAAAAATGTCCCCAAAGAAAGAACATGAAACGTTTCATGAGAAGATGAAGAAACAGGCCGGTCCCACATCCGGGTACTTCCTGTGACACCCCCCAGTGCCGGACTGTGGAATTCACTAGATTGCCGGGTTTTCACTGTTTATTCCTGGAATCAAAGGCCCCTCTCAAAACTGCAGGGCTCGCGTCACTGGGCAACTGCAGGGTCACTGGGGTCCCCGAGGCAGACGCCACGGGGACCTTGTCCTGAACAGTCCCGTCTGCGACCTGACAAGGCCCGCAGTGCCTCTGCCTCACGGAAATGCACGTGTCACGTCAGCCACTCCGCCAGCGAGCCACGCTCGGCCTGAGCATCACGACACGCGGGGGGCGAAGAGAATGCAAAATGTGACCTGGAGCACGTGGGGGCGCACTTGAAGCCCGTCTGTTTGGCCTGTTCTCCAGACTCCGTCGTCCCAGGATTGAAATATTTTATCGTTCCGTTTGGTTTTCTCTACTCAAATGTAAGGAGACCATTATGTTTGCACTTCCTGTCGTAACACTTCCTCGCCCGGTCTGGAGTTTTCTAAGAAAACGGGGCAATAAGGGGCATATGCGGCCTTTGATCAAATCGTCTCTCTGCCAAGATCTTTTCTTCCTCGGATCCATTCATTCATTCATTCATTTCTTCACTCACTGAAGGAAACCATAAACCATCACATCATTCTTTCCTCTCAGAATGAAACGTCGTCAGTTCACGACGAGACAGGACTACTGTCTGTGCAGCTTTTTCTAAGGAAACAGTCTACTGAACTGTAATAAAGACACCAAAAAGTGCAAGCCGCACGTTTGCGGGTTACACATTCTCAAAGCCCCTTGCAAACCTAACGGAAGCTGCGTTTCCACGTGTCCTGCCAAACGCCAGTCACGTGCTGGGTGCTGTGGGCAACGGCAGCTGAGCAAGCATGGGTCTTGGGATCCAAGTCACTGTCACTTGTGACTAAAAAGCTACGAGGCAGGACTCGGCCTTCTCGGAAACTGTCGGCCACTGTCCCGAGGCACCTCACTAAGCCCCCCGGAAGGAGGCGAACTCCGCCGGCATGACCTCGGACACCGGGCAGGGCCGGGGGTGAGCTGGCCCCCAGCTCCCGCCTGCTGACACCGCCCCAGCCTCACGGGCGCGTGCGGGCGGCCTGTCACCTGCTGCCGCTCACGCCGTTTCCCTGCTGATGACTCCGAGGGGCTGGCTGGTCTTCGCGTCCTAGGTCGTATTTTGTCTTCACGACATTTGACCTTGCTCCTTCTGGATACACGTGTGACTTCCTTATGTTCTGTCTTTAATGTCGATTTGAATCGACCAGGTCCCTCCCTTACGTTCCTTCCTTAGTCAACTTGAATTTCAGTGTTTCAAAGGGGCCATTGATCTCACCTGCCCAATCATGTGCCTACACCGACCCCGTCTCGCTTTCTACGTGGGCACACGCGGTTTGCAGGAGGCAGTGCGCAGTGTGAAGCAATCAGCAAAACGCAGTGAGCCACAGAGCAGGTTGTGCATTGTTCCATGGGCAGGCAATAACGCTGCAGGAACGAGCAGGAGGCAATGACACATTCCTTCTCCGGTCCCCTCCGTCCCTGCCCCCCCAGCACACACCCCTGCACACACAGTCATGGCTGAGTCCTGCACACACACTCGTGGCTGAGTCCTGCACACACACTCGGGGCTGAGTCCTGCACACACACTCGGGGCTGAGTCCTGCACACACACTCGGGGCTGAGTCCTGCACACACAGTCGTGGCTGAGTCCTGCACACACACTCGTGGCTGAGTCTTGCACACACAGTCGGGGCTTAGTCCTGTACACACAGTCGTGGCTGAGTCCTGCACACACAGTTGGGGCTCAGTGTGTGCATGGCCCCCAACAGGCCAGCTCGTGGCGGAGTGGACAGGGAGGGAGCTGGGCACCGCGCCACTGCCCGGTATCTCATTTCCTGGCTTTGTCCGCAGTTTGGAGTGAAAGCTGCTAACTCACCCGGATGCTTCTGGATGGACTTGGGAGAGCCATAGTGCTCTTCCCACCTCATAGTCAGTGGCTGGGAAAACACTTCCAGACTAAAGCTCCCAAAATCCCTTTCAGGAGAGTTTAAGCCCCAGTGCATGTAAATCAAGCCAGCTCTGTCATAGAAAACATGACACGTTAGTGTTGCCAACGACTCTAACTGTGGCCTCACAGAGAGGCCACGTGCAATGCGTGAGACCCAGAGACCCCTTCCGGAAGTCGAGGCAGGTGAGGTGCTGGCAGACGGGAGTGGGGGTGGTGGCCCGGGGCGGGGGCGGCTGGAGGACTTGCACGTCCCTCTTTTCAGATGTCCGCCTGGAGGGCGTGCTCCGGGTGCAGCCGGCAAAGGTGTGTCCTGGGTGGCACCTGTTGGAAGCATTTACAGGCAAATATGTTAGCCCGCCGTGCGAGGCACAGGAGAAGAGCTGGGCAGGCAGGGGCCAGGCCGACGCCCCAGAACGGAGGGGGCTGGGGAAGGACAGGAGTGGCAGGACAGGGCTCTGGGAAGTGCCCCGTGTGCCAGGGCGTCCGGAAGGTCCTACGTGTGCCCAGGGCTGGACGTGAGCTCCGAGAAGAACCCAGGAGTTCCTGCGTGCTGATGCCTGGCTGCTCCCGGACCCCGTCTGCAGGTGGCGCAATGACAGCAGAGTCACAGACGCCTGGCTCAGCATGGGGGTGTCCCAGCGCAGACCTGACCTGCAGGCCTGCGAGGGGCTGTGCTTTTTGTGCCAAGTGCGTGGAGTCCCTAACACCCGCCGATTACAGGAACGGTGGCATCGGTGACGACGAAGACGATTTTTAGAGACCGTCTTCGGAAACACCCTGGAGGACTTGGCGACCAGCAAGAGCAAACGCCAGCTTCCTAAGAGAAGAGGCCGCTGCCCACGCGTGACCAACATGGGGCCTGGCGTGGACCACCCGCCAGTGTCACTCCGCTATTCCCAAATGCCCAGCGACATTACCCCCCACGGGGGAGCTGATACAGACGCCCTTGAATACGGGGTCGTTCAGACCGTGTGCCCCGTCTCTCTCTTGTCCGTGAGAAAGGGAAGTACAACTAGAAATTCACAGGAAAAACACCCAAATCCTGCCGTAGCGTAAGTTCAGGCAATCGACGGAAAACCAATTCTTCAGGGACAGAGTTGATGCGATGCTCACACTCTGCACCCTGCCTTGTTAGCAGCACGGCCTTTAGCCCGCAGAGCGGGCTGGGCCACCTGCACCGGCCACCTGCACGGGCCACCTGCACAGGTCACCTGCACGAGTTGCCTGCCCCCTGCGGTACAGAGCAGGTTGGACCACCTGCATAGGTCACCTGCACGGGCCACCTGCACGAGTTGCCTGTCCCCTGCCGTACAGAGCAGGCTGGGCCACCTGCACGGGCCACCTGCACGGGCCACCTGCACGGGTCACCTGCATAGGTCACCTGCACGAGTTGCCTGCCCCCTGCGGTACAGAGCAGGTTGGGCCACCTGCATGGGCCACCTGCATGGGTCACCTGCACGGGTCACCTGCATAGGCCACTTGCACAGGTCACCTGCATAGGTCACCTGCACGGGCCACCTGCACGAGTTGCCTGTCCCCTGCAGTACAGAGCAGGCTGGGCCACCTGCATGGGCCACCTGCACAGGCCACCTGCACGGGTCACCTGCACGGGTCACCTGCATGGGTCACCTGCATGGGTCACCTGCACAGGTCACCTGCACAGGCCACCTGCACGAGTTGCCTGCCCCCTGCGGTACAGAGCAGGCTGGGCCACCTGCACAGGTCACCTGCACAGGCCACCTGCACGGGCCACCTGCACGGGCCACCTGCACGGGCCACCTGCACGGGCCACCTGCACGGGCCACCTGCACGGGCCACCTGCCCGCCGCGGTGCTGCCGCATAAGAAGCACGATGCAGCCCGGCTGCCGGGAGTTGCACCCCACGCTGCCCGGACTATCGGGGAGACTTGGAGAAAGTTACAGTTTTTGCTGTTGTTTGACATCCCAAAATAAACGTTTATATCAAATAAATAGTTTTAATATTTTTCAAAGACACTCTCTTTTCCTCGTGAATAAAAAAAAGGAACTTTAAGCATGTATTTGTCCACATTATTTTTTAAATCCCTTCTTATAAGTTTTAAATGTTAAAGGATTAAGTTTTCTCTCTCCTATGTGTTTTGGACGTTTGCCCGTTTTTCTTAAATGCGTCACGTAGGACTAAATACCTCCCGGACTCGTGCGCCGATGCTGGAACTTTCATTTCCAAAGGCCAGTGAGGAGACAGGTGTGTGCTGTTCCTCGTTAATTCACTGAATTCCACGGTGGCGTGGGCCGTCGTGAGGGGGACACAGTGGAACAGTGCGGGTCCCCCTGCGGCAGACGATGGGTGCCTCGGGACCCCGGAGAACGCACCCGTGTCCCTTTGTGACTCCGAGTCCCTCAGGACCGAGGGGGAGCGGAACTCTCTGAAATTCGCCTACGGCACAACCGAGGGCCTCTGGGGCAAAAGCAACCTGTCGGACCACGTCATCGCCAAGAGTGCTGCATGTCACTAATGCAATGTCACTAACACAATGTCACTAACGCAATCCGGCAGGAGCGTACACAAGAAGCTCAGCGAAAAGGAGAACAAAACATCATTATTTTTTTTTGCTTGGGGGGGTGATTGAAGGGGTGAAGGACCCCCCCTTACCACCTACATGAGGTCCTGTTCGCGGTACTGATGGCGTGGGGGTTTTGTAACGTTTGCATGGCCACGGGGGGATGTTCAGGTACCCGGTCATTCCGTTCACGCACAAACAGGACCGCTTGCTGTTCGTTCGTAAGGTGGAGGCCCCTGCAGAGGTGGCTGGGCTGCACAGCAGAGGGCCGTTCTGGGCTCCCTGCTCCGCGCACACAGACCTGCACGCCCCGCGGCCCCTCAGACCGCGGCTCGATCGCGCCCCCTCGAGCCCCTTCTGAAGAAATCCCCAGAGACACGCAACAACCCAGTGACGGGCAGCACGATGGTCCCAAAGCCCAGAGCCGACCTGAAGAACTCAGGGAAGCGCAGCTGCCGAAACATGTGCCCGAACAGTCAGGGAAGGTGTTCAAACTGTGAAAGCACTCGACTTCCCTTGGTGGAAACAATGGTTCCTACTCGGCTTGTTACTGTGACAGTATCGGTTAGACCACGAGCAACGGCCCGCCTGCCAGGAAGCTGCCCTGTACGTGGGCTGCCAGGGTGACAGAGAGCGGTTTCCTGTGACTGTGTTCAGGGGCCACTGAGTGACACTGCAGTGACCAGGGAACCCCAGGGCCCCGCCACGCACAGTGAGGGAGGGCACAGACGACAGGGACAGTGCTTTGGCTTTCCCCGTGTAGGTCATCCTGCATTTTCCACTTTAAAAAATCTTTGTTTTGTGTTTGGGGACCGAAGGAAGGCGGCAAATACAGGACCCATATAAACGGAACAGAAGGTGCCAGTCGCCGAAACGCTTCTTGTCGAATATGAGAGACATTTGCAAAACGGGTGTTTGCCATAAAAATCCATGAAGGGAAATCGGAAGGTGTGTGCTCGGGGCTGGGCCGTCACCGTGGTGCCCGATGCTCCCGGAAGCGCGCTTTCTAACGTCACCTACGTACCTACAGTCTCATGTGCTAGTGTCACACTCGTGCTCGTCCGCCACCACCCGGCCTTTCCACAGCAGCCACCTGCTGTCACCTTCCCAGCCAGCAGACCTGGAGGTTTCTAGTGATTAGAGCCCAAGTGGTTAGAGCGATTAGACATGAAAAAGAAATTTCAATCCTCCACATTGGGAAGGACACGAACAGATCTCTCTCCAAAGAAGGTATCCCAATGGCCGCTAGGCACACGCCACCAAAACCACAGTCAGATGCCACTTGACACCCGCCGGGATGGTCACATCAAAGAGTCACACAGTGTAGCAGGTGTCAGTGAGTACAGGTGCTCGTGCATCCCGGTGGGCAGGTGAGACGCAGAGCGGCTGGGACGCGCTCGGGGGGCTCCGCGGGAGGTTCAGCACAGAGCTTCCACCTGACCCAGTCATCCCACCCCTAGATGTAACCTGACTGAAGTGACAAGCTATGTCCACACACACACACACACACACACACACACACGAATATTCACACCAGCCTCACTGAGCACCCCCAAAATGAATGGGCTGGTGAGAGGGTGGACCGCAGCTGGGCGGCCACGCAATGGAGCGTTACTGGGCCATAGAAAGGCGTGGGGTCCTCGTCCGTGCTCCCCGGATGAGCCCTGACAGCACTGCACTGTGAGAGAAGCCAGACCACATGCCACATGATTCAATTTATGTCAAACGCCCGGGAAGCAGTTCCATGAAGACAGAAAGCAGGTCGGTGGCTGCCGCAGGCAGGGCGAGGGGCGCAGAGCTTCTTTCCGACACAACAAAAATGTTCTGGAACTGGGGGGTGGTGACAGGTGCACGACTCAGTGAGCGTGTAGCCGTTCCAAGGGCGAGTTGTGCCAATGAGACCTCAGTAACGCTGCCGTTTGAAAATGCCTGGACACGGAATAATAGTTTTAAAATAGTTTACATTAAAATCTTAATCAATGAAGACACGGAATCAATAGTGGGATACGAAGCGTAGAAGTGAGCCAACCAGTCGTCTTTCACCCCAGGGAGTTAATAAATACTGTCCTGTCCGAAGCTGCACGTGGAAAGGACACTCCCGTCGCCCAGCGCCCCGGCGCCACCGGCCTGCACACCTGAGGGCGGACGTGGTTCTGAGCCGCGGCTGCTGGAGACAGGTTCGCAGGCAGGTGTGTGTGACCGTGAGCTTCGTCCTAAGCCTTTGGTACCATTTTACTTGTCACCAAGTGCAGACTTCCTTGGTCAAATATTTTTAATCACAACAGAGTGAAGCAGAATTACACTAACAGCTTGCAACATCTTCCAAGAAATGTGTTAACCAACCGAGCTGCAGGGGAACCCACAGAATGGGGTGCCTTGTTAGAAAACAACAACAACAACAACAGAAGTGGAAGCAATCATTGCCGAGTATCTGCCACATGACTGGGAGGGTCCAGGAAGCCCCAGAACGACAGTGATCTTGCCGGAGAGGCACGCAGGGGCCAGTGGGTCCCGCCGGGCCAGGGCAGGTGGCACACCCACTTGAAGCTTCGGGCTCATCTCTGCAACGACGGAGCTCGTGTGCATGCTGCTTGAACATTTACGTGCCCGACGCACACGACTCCTCTGCAAGCATTTTCAAGTCCAGCCTGCCTTCCCGGTGCCTTAATACTAATCTTCCCGTTCATCTGAAGGGTGACCTTGGGGAGAACTTGCAGGTGGACAATGACTCTTTGGCAGGTAGGTCACACATGAGGAGAGACAGACGACAACAGATTGCACGTCCTTGTCTTTGACCTAAATTATACTTGAGACTTGGGCACCTCTCCTCGGGCCCCCCACCCCTCCTAAAATGTACCAAGGACTTGCGTAAAACAAATGCAGAAAAAATCCTCCAAGACGGGCAGGTACTGGCACAGCCGGAGGGTCGTGGGTGCAGCGGGGGCACAGCAGCACGCAGCCCCTCGGACAACAGCACAGACTGAGCAAATAAGCTGTAAAACGGAACCAAAGGAAGCGTCAGCTCTTGTCAGATTTCTATACAGATTTTAAGGCTTGAAAAAGAGACATTTTTCTTCTTCGATTTCTGACACCACGTGAATGATGTAACACGCCCAATGAGTTCAAATTTTAAATGAGCGTGTGAATTTCTTAATAAAGGGCTTGGGATTGGGCAGCATTTCTACTGTCATAGTCAATGAAACAGCTCACATCCATCAACTCCGTCGTTCTGTCACCAGTTGGTGACAACACAATTACCTGCAGGCGGGTTCTGGGAGGGCGGGTCGGAGGCCAGAAGCACGGGGCCGCTCCACAGCTGCTACGGAGGGGCCGAGGTCACGGGTCAGGAGAGAGTGCCACGGGCATCGCCGAGGACAGGACCTCCGAAATGACTGCGTGCTCGCTTACCTGCCTTCGCGTGCCAGCGAATTCTCCAGACTTCTCAGGAAGAGAGGAAAGATGGCTGCATGCAGAAAGACCTTAATTTATCTAGCCACAGTAATTAGATTTTCATTCACAAGCCATATGTACAGAAGCACAACGGAATGCACTTACATTAGTTTAAAATACATCTTTGAAATGTCATTTGCAAAATTAGTCTGCGATGCGCAGTGTTTCCCTGACCTCCTAGTAAATGGATTTGGGATGATGTGTTCCAGAGCGTTTTCCGTTTGAAATGGAAAGTTTTTAACTCTTCTCGTGCCGAGACTCTCCCTCCGGGCATCTTGTCCAGGACATTTTTCGCCTCCCTGCTTTGGTGAGGGTTCCCGGAAGAACAGCCAACAGGAGACGCGCATGAGCACACGTGTGCGTGTGCGTGCATGTGTGTACCTGTGCATGTGCACGTGTGTGCCTGTGTGTGTGCAAGCGCATGTCTGTGTGTATGTGCACGTGTGTGCCTGTGTGTGTGCATGCGTATGTCTGTGTGCACGTGCATGTGTGTGAGGCATTCATTGTAAGACGCAGGCTCACACCTCCTATCACAGACACAGAGATCTGAGTCTGCAAGCCGGAGGCCCAGAACAGCGGGGGGCCAAGTCTGAAGGTCTGAGACTCGGACAGGAGGAGACGACCTCCCAGCCGGGCCGTCGGGCAGAGTCCGTTCAACCTTCCTCTGCCTTTTAGTCCTTGTCAGGCTCCTAGCAGACTCGACGAGCTTCCCACGCTGGGTAGGGCCGTCAGCTTCACCCCATCCAGTACTTCACGTGCTAGAAACACCCCCAGGCGTCGTGTTTGGCCAGACTTTGGGGCACCCCTTGGCCCAGCCAAGTTGATGTATAAAATTAATCATCACAAGCCTTTCCCACGCCTTAGGCTGTAAGACCAAGTATAAGTAAGGACAACGTACGACATGTTTAAAATGCGCCAAGGAGCACTTTTGAAGGCGTGACGCGGCTGGTGTGTGACGCGCTGGTGTGCGACGCGCTGGTGTGCGACGCGCTGGTCCGTGACGCGCTGGTGTGTGACGCGGCTGGTGTGTGACGCGCTGGTGTGCGACGCGCTGGTCTGTGAGGCGCTGGTCCGTGACGCGCTGGTGTGCGACGCGCTGGTCTGTGAGGCGCTGGTCCGTGACGTGCTGGCGTGTGACGCGCTGGCCCGTGACACGCTGGTCCGTGACGCGCTGGTGTGTGACGCGCTGGCCCGTGACGTGCTGGTGTGTGACGTGCTGGTGTGTGACGCGCTGGTGTGTGACGTGCTGGCCCGTGACGCGCTGGCCCATAACCCTGAGCCCGACACGACAGCGGGAACCGTGCTGGTGCTTTTGCCGTAACTACCGCTGTGACTGAACTACGAATGGTGTCACCGTTCCCTCAGCTCTACCATTGCTGTCGTTTTCCACGACGCGTATTCAGGCCACCCTAACGTCCTCGGTCACCTTGCTGACGCTTTGGTGAGGGATGAGGTTTGGTCATGACCGCATCATGGTTTTACTTGAAATTCCTCAAATTCAACTTAGAACATTTAGTCTCCTGTCAGACAGCACTCTGTGAGCATTTATGTTTTGCAGATACTCAGGACCGTGCGACGGCCAACTTTCTGGCGGGATTAGATGACCCAAGAACCCCTTTGACGTGCACGCCACAATGGGGAAGTCGGCCACCAGGGAGGTACGCCACGCCCGTGGCCCGCAGGACGATCCACAGTGGATTCGGTGCTCCCAGAGATCTCTCACGGCTCGTCCACGCGAGCCCGCCGTCCCCGTCTGGGGTTTGCTCCCGGCTGCCTTTCTCCCCGGTTGACGATGGGCCCAGCAGGCTCCTGTGTGGTCCACTGAGGTCATGAGCGACGATGGCGTTCTGCAGAGATAATTCATGGTTTGCTATCGGCCGTGAGAGACGGTTCGGGCTCCTGGGACTTCCTTCTTCCTGCTGACACACGGACACGAACAACGAAGTGGATTCTTCCACCTTTACGCCCCATGGCACCACGGAGGGCGTAGGATTTTTGAGAGGAAAATGCCCCCCAAGCCCGTGTTCTCAGTAGCCCTCCTATTGTAGTTACGGCCGTGGGTGCGCTTGGAAACCACACAGACTCCTGGGGGATCCTGAGAACCCACTACGTGCCCACCCGGGTTTCGTAGGCGGCGTTGTTCTCGTGACTGACAAGAGGCGAGCAGCTCCTGTTCGGGTTGTCCGACCCTGAGATCGCTGTCCAGGCTCAGAAGCAGGCCCTGTGGGCACCGCCGTGGGCTACACATCTCCCTGCGGGGACCTGTGGCTCCAGACACACCACGAGCTGCCTTAGCAATCACTGCCTTCGGTTCAGGCAAGCAACGACAAGCAGTGACTGGACTCAGAGCTGGACGGTGTTCTGAAAGTGTTTAGCTTGGATGTGCAGTCTAAGCACCTTATTTTGAGCTCATTTAATTATCTCCAGGTCCCCTGTGGACTAGACTTCACCGTGGCCACCCCGGTGGCCAGGAAGCCACCTTCACCCCCGGTCTGATGTGCTGTAATAACATCCTGCCGATGCGCCGCCTCCCGCACTCGGCCCCCTGCAGATGCTGACTCCAGAGTGTTCTACAGATCTTGAATTTCACTTAACAGCTGCCTCCCCAGCTCCATCCCCCGTGGGTCCGGCGAGACTGGGCTGACCACGGACACCGTGATGGCCAGGGCTGACAACACGGTGAAGAGGGCGCAGAGAGCCCGGCGGAGGCTGGGAAGCTCGCTGGGTCTTTGATGTCCCCTTGCTTTCAAGCTGAAAACAGGGATTTCTTAGAAGGCAAACACGCAGAGCACTGTCATTAAAATCACAGGCTCGAGACGGCAGGCCGCATGGGCTCAGTGCCACCAAGTCCCCCGCCGGGGGTTTCAGGTGAGCAGACACACTCGGCGCCAGTGTTCGCGGGCAGAGTCGGGGCGCCGTGCCCACGGCCGGGCCTGGAGCCGTCCTCACGACTCCTCAGAAGTCAGCGGTCGCGGGAGACATGGGGTCCGAGAACCTAATGCGCCCCTCGGAGACAAAGGCCTCCAGGACAGCGGAAACGAAAGGTGACGGCACGATTACACCCCGACTCCGTAACCCCGGGCCCCTGCACCGTGCTCACCTGCTGGGGTGCTCCACTGCACACGCACATCGGGGACCCCCGCGAGGACGGGATTTGAGGCTTGAAGAGGGTTTGGGAAGCCTGCTGCCTTCGTTAGCTGAACACTCTTCCTCACCCCTCACCCCTCAGCGGGGCCTGTGGGTCCCCAAACGCATCCGGAACCATTCAGGAGTCCCACTGCAGCCTCGAGAAATCAGAACGGCTAGTCGCAGGCAGGCAGCAGGTCTGACACTTGCAGGAAGTGGGGTGGGGTGCGCGGTCCTGCTGCGCAAACCCCAGCCTCGAACGGCGGGCGGGCTGGACAAGGACCGTGCGTGCTGGCCGCGCAGACCCGGGCCGCCACCCCCAGTGGTCCTCACGCACCGCGTCTTAACCCGCCACGGGGGTCCCCGGGTCAGGGGCCGATCCGACCTGCTCACGACTGCACCTCCGTCTCAAGGTCAGGCAGGGGCCCTGCAAAGAGCCTCAAGCTCAGAATCAAAGGCAAAGTTTCAAGTCCAGCCAGCGACTGACCGTGCAGGTGAACTTGAACAAGTATTTGACTCTCTGAGCCTCAGTTTCCCCCTGTAAACTGACATATTATTACCTACCTGTCTAAATTTCAGGGGGACGTTACTACTAGCACGGTGTTAGTCATTAATTACTTCTATTGTCGACATTAATTATCTCCATAAACTTGGTTTTGTTGGGAACTTAGCATGTGTATCCTGTCATTAAGTTCCTGTCACAACCCTATGAGCTAAACACAATCACGTCCACTTCCCGGGCTGGAAGAGGCTAAGTGGCTGGTTAGGACGGTTGGGATGGACTCCCTCCCCGCTGAGCTGAATGCGTGGACAGGAAGATAAGGGCCTGACCTGACAGCCCCCGCCCCTGCCTTGATGTGACCCCACGTTCCCCGGCGCAGGGCGGGTCCCCTCGGCAGCAGATCCTGTCCTCTGTCCACAGGGCTGGGCAGCGTTGCTGTGGCAACAGTGTCCTCAGCGAGGAGCATGCCGACTGGGGACGGCTTATCTCTACCCCGCAGATGGCCGCCTGGGCCCCTGTGGCTCCCAGCGGTGCGCCGGGCCGCCCAGCCACGGCCAAGCCCGCGTGGGTTGCGTCAGCCCCGGGATGGGTGTCCCCGTCGGGCTGGGAAGTCCCTTCGTCACAGCTGCAGGACCACGCAGAGCCGGATTCTGCAGGAAGGGACAAGACGCGAGGACAACGTGTCCGTGGGTATTTGCAGACAGGGGTCCTCAAAGGGCTCAACACTATCTGCAAGGGACACTCGGGGCATGTGATTTCCTCCTGGAGGACACCTTGCTCCTTGTCCTCGCGTCTGGCCACTCGGGGCTCTGTCCTCTGGGCCAGAGGACCTTCACCTTCCGTTCGCCGTGACTGCGCCTCAGACGGGCTCTTCCTGACCCCAGGCTTGACCCCCGTCTGTGAGGAAGGGACACAGTGTTGTGAATACAAAAACCAGGTACAGGGCGTAGGAAGGGGTTCAACAATCAGCCCCCCAATAAATGCTTCCAAGCACAGACCAGGCTGCCAAGCGCTGGGGAGTTCAAGCACGTGAAAATTACAGGCTCGAACAGTGGATGACGAAACGGGCGATTGGGGAGCCGGCACCGAAAAAGAAGAGGCGATTTGTCCTGTCACCTGTGACTCAGGTTTCCACGATTTCACCAACCAGGGAGGTGACAGCTTGTCCAGAGCATTTTGGGCCCCGTGAACCCACAGACCCAGGAGATGAGACCCAAGTGAAGTGGCACCACTGAAAGGCCCGCAGTCGGCCTGGCACTGAGAACCAGCGACGCCCAAGGAAACCGGATCTACACCCGCCGGCGGCCGCGGTCACACGGGTGTCGGGGGCGAGGGCGGGCCTCGCCGTCCCACGCAGAGACCCGCGGGGCAGGACTTTGGCCGTGCCCCCCAGGGCCCCGGCTCCGTGAGCTCAGGGGGCGTCCGGGGTTTCTTCAGCGCCGTGCGGGCCGAGGTGCGCAGGGGCGCAGACTGGGCTCCGCCGGGCTCTTCGCCGCCGCCAGCGCGCATGTAGAATCGGGCCGGATCCAGAGGGCGAAGCCTTGGGGGCTGTTAGAAATGTGGAAGTTCATTAAGGTTCGGGGTTCCCGGGGGGAGAAAGTAAATGCGGAAAGAGTGTAATTTCCCATTAAAAACTGGAGACTTGGACCATAAAATCGCGCCGTCCAAAGTGATAGCGTCCCCCCCACCCCCCGCACTACGGAAGGTGAGCCCCCCGACGTGTTTTCTGCGCTTAAAGCGCCGGCCGCGTTCTCGGCCCCCGACAAGCTAACGGGTCAGCGGGGAGCTGAAGCTCAGCCCCGCGGTTCCGTGAAGTCCCGGCCGCGACACCAGAAGGGCCTGAGCAGCGCCTCTGGGCGCCTCTTACCGTGGATGACACGACGGGCAGCTTGGCCTCCTGCGCGCGCTGAGCGGAAGCTGGACCGCAGCTCCACGCGGGAGAGAATTTCTCTTCGGGAAACTATTTCTTCATGCGTCCCCAGAAAATGATTGACAAGTGGTACTGCGTGCACAGTGAGAAACCCTGAGCGGCTCCTCACGGCCCGGCCGATCCCTGTAACGGCACGAGGGGGACGTGTCGTGGAAGCAGTTAGGTCAGAACACGTGTGGACTCTGAGGGACACACTAGGCCGGTCCAGCAGTCAGCTCACAGGTAACGGGGTTCCAGGAAAGCATTCGGCTGCGTCCGCTCGCTTTACGGCAACGCGCTCTGCACACCGCAGGACACCTGATGCTCCGGGTCGGCACCAAGTGCCCTTGAAGCCCAATCCGCTTGTATCCTCTAACTCGGGGCCCAGCAGGGGAAAGACGACCCCCGGACCCCGATTTCACTCAGAAAACGAATGTGTTGTGGCCACTCCAAAGCAGGTGTAGGATAAGGAAGCAGAAGAAAACACGTTAAGGTGGAAGCGATGCGAACCTGACGTCACCCGCCAGAAGCTCTTCTCTCGGAGCCGGGTTCCCCCGAGCTGAGCGCACGTTCTAACGCCGGCCGGAAGAGTTCCTCCCGAGCGAAGTGCATAAAGTCAAAGAGGAAAACCCCTGTCCCCTCGGAAGGCAGCAGCTTGTTTCCAGGAAAAGGCCGTGTCGGCGGGAAAACAAAATTAATTGATCAACTCACAAGTGGCCTCAGTCACCCCGAGGTCCCCCCACTGACACGCGTGCCATTGGGCACTGCCGCCTTCTGTGGACAGAGAGGGGGTTCTACCCAAAGCTCCCCCAGGTGATGGGATCACAGAGTCCTAAGGGGGCGGGTCACGGTGGGCCGCACAGAGAGAGGAAATGCGTGGTAGTGTGTGCAGAAGCACAGGGCCAAGGCATGAAATACCGGTGGAAGGAGACGCCAGAAGCTGTCCTGGGGGACGTGGGCTGGGGATGGACAAGGAGGCCGTGTGTCAGGGTCCAAGAACCCCGGAGCACGGAGCTGGCACCCGCTGGAGCCTCACACTCCACGACGCAGCCCCGATTCCGGAAGGCTTCCCCAGCGGTGAGTCCTGAAACTCCACAGCGTTCCGCCACGACGTGGACATGCAGGTCACCTCCCCAGACCTTCCTGCGCCCTGTGCTCACACTCTCTGAGCCGCTGGCACTTGACGTCATAGACATGATAGTGCACGGCTTGTTTTTGACTTCATTCTTTTAAAAACACTGTGGTCAGGTCTATGTTGCATAAAAGTGGGAGGCAAGAAAGAAGAGGTCACGCGGTGCTGCTGGCCACCCCGCAGCCTCCCGCCTGCCCACACACAGGGCCCCTGTTCTCGCTCGGTGCCCCCTCCGGCCCGTGACGTCAGATCAGGGGCCGTCCAGAGTGAAAGCCGTGCACGGCGGCCAGGCCGCTTGCCTCCCCCAGTGGCACCTGCATCTTATCGCGAATCAACGCTTCACAATAAAGCACCAGAGTTAGATCGTGAGACTTCCCTCGTCAGCCAGGGCGAGCGGCGTGATGGGGAGGGCAGGGGAGGACATGTCCAACGCGTCCTGGGTCACACCACGCCAGGCTGACCCGGGCTGCACTCGTGTCACGGAGGCACGGACCGCGTAGACGAATCCGCCGAAACTTGCTGAGAACCGGCCGTGCTGGCTTCTGCCAGGCGGGCGACGGCACGGCCACGCGTCAACACGCCTCTCGTACAAATTTCTGCAACGGGCCACGGAGGACGAGAGGCTCTTGGCAGAACGGTATTTAAAATTTTGCTTTTATCTACATTTTTCATAACAGTCAGCAGAAAACTGATTGCATCCCTCCGAGGGAAGAATAATCTGCTATTTTGAAGGCGTTCGGGGGGACGCATTAGCACAAAACATCCATCGTGCCCCAGTGTGCGGGGCCCAGGCATCTCAGAGGCCTTTCACGTGCGTCGTCTCCCCAGCGCCATCGTCTGAAAGCACCCAGATGTCTGCCCTTCGGGCAGGTCCTTCCCACGTCGTAACGCGCCGCGAACAAAGGCAAACACATGTCACCGTGTGTGCGCTTGGCCCCCGGTGATAGAGTTAGACACTAAATTGCACTCCAGCTCTACAGGTTTTGGGGAAAACAGAACTCCGTATAATTTTGGTCAGGGACATCAGTCTTGACATGAGTCAAGCAAGTCTGCACGAAGTCCCCAACTTTCTTCTGAAATGGACTCACGGCCTCCGCGAGGGGCACGCCTTATGTCTACGTGGTGAGTCCAACGCCGACCTAGGTGTGCTGTGAAGGTGTTTTGTAGACGTGACCGATGTCTTCAGTCAGCTGACTTCAAGGAGATGACACCTGACAATCTGGGCAGAGCTCAGCCAGTCGGAAGCCTTTGGAGCCACAACTGAGGTTGATTGGACCAAAAGGGACTCCTCCTCTCGACTGCCACGGTCAGGCTGCGTCTCCACCCGCCACCATCACGTGATCCCGTCCTGGGAATGCAATCCCCTCGTCGATGCTGGACCAGCGGGCCGATGGGCAGCTGTCTCCATCTCCGATGGTTCTGCTTCTCGGGGCACCGCCGACGAGCACGCCGTCCCGTGTCCTGACGGTCAGCGAGGAACGGACCCTCTGAGTGCTCCTGCCAGGACGAAAACCCTGGGCGGGTCATCCTCGTGAGGAGGCTCGTTGCAGCATTAAATCTGCTTCTTGGAGATCTAATCCGAGGGCCCTGACAGACTGTCTGAGCGACCTGAGGGGCCAGAGGACCTTCCCAACGGCCCTGGACTGCGCGGGATTAACCTGACCGACCTCGTGCGCTGTGCTGGGCGCCGTGTGCGTTAGCTCGGCAGGTGAGCTCCACGCAGGTGCGATGTACCGACGACAAGCACGGCACGGACCGAAGGCCGCTCCTCAGACGCTTCCCTTGGAGCGCGTAGGTGCAATGGGGCCGTCCACTTGTCATTGGCCTTCACTGCGCTCTTCTGCCACCTTGATCGTCACTCGTCTCATTTTCAAGTTTACATCACGGCAGTCACAGCCAGAGCCCCAGGCCTCGCGCAGCCGCAGCAAGTTGTGGGGGGCCATGGGGAGGGGCTTAGGGCGGAGGGGCTCTTTCTGAAACTCCCCCGGAGCCCCTACTCAGAGCAAACGCTGATTGGTCTGCGCCAGGCCCCTCGGAGCATCTTACACACGAGCTCGCGTATCGGGACGATCCCGGGGACAATGACAGAACTCTTACATCGCGGAGGCTCTAAAACTGAACAGTCAACAGCTCGTCCAAGGCCACACAGCCAGTGAGTCGCAGAGCAAAGATCAGACCCAGGCGAGTTACCATGACAAATCCCCACTGTACAGGACACAGTGACAAAAGTCATTCTGACACGAGCTCCCCCTTCCCGGCCTCCGCCGCCACTCATAGTGGGGCCTAGAGCTCCCCCTAAACTGACCAGAGTGACCGAACCCCTCTGAGCACTGTCCTCGCTTCAGAGGGGACCCCATAGCCTCTGCTCCCCTCCAGACCGTAGCCCGGATTGCGTTTGAATCTCACGGGGGAGCGTGAGCTGCCAGCAGCCACCAAGAAGGGCACAGAGTCCAGGCAGCAGGCCTCGAAGTGACCCGGCAGAGGGTGACCGTCGTCACGTCACGTGAGCTGCCGGTCCAGGCCGCACGCGCAGGCCGCCGTCCTGCTGACATCCCGGTGACGTGGGTGGTGGGGCGCTTTACTTGCCCGGCCACTGTGGCCGCTGCTTTTCTCCTACTTGCACCCCGTGAGCAATGCGGTCCAGGCGCGGGGTGTTCCATGCGGCGCTGGCTGAGCTGAAGACGGGGTAGCGATCGGTCCCCCGGTCCCTAAGTGTGTGGCTGAGGCACTCGGCTTGGACGTGGGGGAAGCGCAGCCGCAGGACAGGGCAAGGGCAGGGGAGTTCCAGACGCGGGAGGCGGTTAAGTGTCGCGGGAGAGCCAGGCGCACTTGGAGCCGGTCCCCTTCTCCGGGCGGGGGGCACTGACCACAGCTCCGTCAGGGAAGCCCACTGACCCAGTGCGTCTGCTGGGCCGGCTGCCTCCCAGGGAGTCCCGTCCGACCTGCGTGCACAGGGCTTCAGGGAATGCACACGGCTCTGAGTGACACGGACCGCGTGTCACTACGAGGCCTGACCGTGCGCGATGCTGCTGAGCCCCAAAATCCACCGCACGCCCAGCCCCGCGTCTGCCAGTCACGCACCCTTCCCAGCGAACCTGCAGCGCTGCTTCTGGTTGCCATAGCAACAGTCCACAGACCCGCTCGGTCCCAGAGACAGTGGCACACACGTGCCAGCCTCCTGCGCCTCTGCCCCCCAGCGCTTTAGGTTAAACGGCACGGGGGACACTGCAGCAGGACCTCCGGGTTCCACTGGTCTGTGCGCCTGAGCCAGGAGCTCGAGTCCAGAACCACGTCCTCCTGACGGGTGGTGGCGAGGACGTCACAAACCACACTCAGACGTGGCCGCGCTCCCTGGGCGCGAACGGGCTTCGCCAAGTGTCAGACGCCGCCGGTTCCGTTTCACGGGGACTGGGTCGCAGTGGGGTCCCAGGACCTTGGACCACCTGCTCCGAGAAGTCACACACACGGCCCGGCCGGCGGGGGGTGTGGGTCCTGGGTTTCTGATTCCCGCCTTCACCCCCCCACCCCCCAGAGACACAGGGCGGCGGTCAGCAGAGCCAAGCCGTGGGCGCCCCCCGGCACCTCACACCCCCCCACCGTGCATCCGGTCCTCATGTCCTGTCCCTTAGAAGTGGCTCCCACACGGTCCAGGCCGAGCCCCACCGAGCTCGGACGCCCCTGTGCTCGCGGGCACCGAGGTGGGAGGGAGCGTTGCTCCAGACGTTTCCAGTCCGTACGAAGCTCTTCCACACCTGACCCCGGGGAGCTGGGATCCCCGCTCCAGAAGAGTCCGGTCACCATGCTTTCTCCCATCCTGGACACCGGCCACCTCCGGATGCCACCAGCC
>PVJL010016182.1:0-21764 GCA_004026885.1 Lyroderma lyra
AGGGGGACCCGGGTCAGATCCCACCCGCGCTCTTCCCAGGACCCCAGATTGCATTTCTGGGCCCCCAGGCACCTTCTGCGGCCCTTGGGGTCCTATCCCTGTGGGTCTGAGGGGCCTTCCCGGCCATTCCACAGCACACGGGTGCTCAGCCTAGCCGGGCCGCCAAGCTCTTCTTCCTCCCGGCCCTGACCCACCCCTGTGCATGAGGACAGGATGATCCGGTGGCCCCTTCCTGGCTGGTGACTTGGTGCATTTGCTCCACAATCCCCTCCCCCATTAAGAGAACAATTTGGGGGCTTTCTCACCTGTAACGAGGGATTACCAATGTGTCCCTCTGACGGGGCTGCCGTGAGGATACAATGATACAACTCATGTCCATTTCTGAGCAGAGAGCCTGGCACATGGTCACCGCTCAATATGTGGGAGCTTTTAACAACCACAAAAGCAATACTGCCCCCCCTTGCATCGGTGCAGGCTTGGGAGTAGGGCCCTCGTTTTTGTCAGATGTGATGGCCACAGACTCTGCTCACAATCAAATGAATGAACTGATATCAAGGGCCGGATGTGGGCTCCCCCACTCCCCAGCCCACTACAGCCTCCAGGCAGAGGGAGTTAGCAGAGCCCAGACCTGATCCACCTGCCCCACACCCACCACAAGGAAGCTCTAGGTCTCTGGGCTGGCATTTGGTGAGACCTGAGGCTGCCGCCAACTGACCCTGCCCTTGGCCACATCCCTTCTGACTGGCTTCCTGACCACCCTCAGAGCCCCAGAACTTCAAAGAGTCCCCTCTCTTCTCCAATTGCTGCAAAGACTGACCCGTGGGTGTTGACTAGCCTCATGCTTGCAGCTTAAGCCCGGGTTAGGGTCCAAGCTTTGCCCCTCTAACCAGCCATGTGACCCTAGGAAAGGTCCCCTCTCACCTGTTTGCTGTACCTTGAGCTTTTCTGATCCTCTTTACCTTTAGGCCTTTGCAATGCTCTTCCCTCTGCCTGGAACACCTTCCCACCTTTCTTCACCTGGCTAACTGCTATGCATCTGCATGGTCAGTTCACCACCCCTTCTGGAACCGCCTGGATGTGGTATGAACCCCTGTATTTCCCTCTTGTCACATGCTTTCCCTTTCAGCTCCTAAGGCTAGGGACTGACTGCATATGGGTCACTGTCACATTCCCCATGCCCAAGAAAGTGTCCAGGGCGTGGACATGCCCAGCAGATGGTGGGCAGATCCAGCTATGAGTGAGCGACACCCTTCCCTTCAAAGGGTGGCTGTTTGTCCTCTTACCCTAGAAAACGATGGAAAATTCATCAGCTCTGGCTCAAGTGAAGCGCACCCAGCTGCCAATGCAGGAGGTGGCACAAGTGGATTTGTGTGGTATCACTGCCACCTCGGCATGGACAGGAGTCAACCGCTGTCCTGCAGCCTGAATGCCAGGAGGCCGGAAGAGTTGGGCGTGGAGCCCCCTCTCTCCACACGGGGACTCTTCCGGGGAGACCATGGAACCCGACTCGGGCAGCATGCACGGCCTGGGCAGCAGCAGTAGAAGATGCATTTTTAACATTTTGGCCTCTCAGATTCTCAATATTTATCTTAGCAAACATAAGCCTGGGCTTTTTCCCCTTTCCCCTTTTCTCGTCTATAAATGCTCAGGGAGTAGCACAGTGAGACGTGAAGGTCTGACACGCACAGAAAACTCATTTTTAGAGGTTTCGATCAAGTTCCATCTGAGCAGAACCTAGTGGAGGGCGGGCTGGGCAGAGAGGGTGGACTAGGGGTGGGGGGCTGAGCTGAAGGAGGTCAGAGTGGGGGACAGGCAAAGAGATGCCCACCAGGTGGGCTTGTTAGGGCTTCAAGCTTAGGGAAAGGATAAGGGAATGGGGGTGACAAACATTTAAGGGAAAACCACCCTTAAACCAGGTCAGAAGAGGCCCTTGGTCTTCATAGCACCCCCTTTCCTGCCACCCCCAGAATCTCCTGTATGAGCTCAGCCCACAGGGAAAAGGACTCTGCAGGGCCAAGGGAGGGGGACTGTGGGCCCTCTTAGGGGGCCCCAGGATTCTTGCCCAAATGTCCCTGACCCCCGTCAAGAAAGCCTGCCTGCCCCTCTTGCCCAGTTCGGCTCCTGAAGGGCCCCAAGGCTGAACATGGTCCCCAGAGCACGCATCCCAGGCTGAGGGGCAGCTGAAGGTCCATCCCCAGCCACAGTGCCCCAAAGCTGCCCTCTCGCCCTGCACCCGGTGCCTCCGGCCTGCGCCGTACAGACCAGGCAGATGCGGGTCAGCCCCTGCGGCTCCTAGGAGGACGGGCAGAGCCCGGAGCTGGAGTCCTGCAGGGCAAACCCCGTCCTTTTCCAGAAGGGCCCTGAAGACTGGAAAAGGTGAGGGCAGAGTGGCCCGTGCTCTGTGCATAGTCCTGTTCTGGGAGTAGTGACAGAGGTGACCATGACTGCAGTTACCGTGGTGACCCTCAGAAGCAGGCTAGACTTGATTCCTCAAGACACTGCCCTCTGAGGGGGCTCCAGGGCACTGCCTCCACGGAGGAATGTCTAGACCCCCTCAAGCTGCTCCTGAGCCTTTCTCTGGTGCCCCAGGTCAGGGCTCAGCTGAGCCTCCTGAGCCTTGCTTACTCTTCAGTCTCAACCAGAGAGGGCTCTTACAGCCTGAGCTGTGCCCAAGGCTGCCTTGGGCCCTCGAGGGGCAAGACTTCCTTTTTGTTGCCATGACGAGTCTGTCCATGGGTCCCATTAAGTCACTACAAATGCAGAAGGGACAGGGACATCAGTTATAGGGCCATCTGGGTTCGAGAGGCATAAGTTAAAATTCCAGATCCTTGCTGATCCTCAGTTTCCCCATCTATGAAGTCAGAGTGGCAACAACAATGCTATAGGATTGAAGAAGGTTAAATGTGACCATAGGGAAGGTGCCTGGAGCAGAGGTGACCCTGGTCACAGCTGATGAATGACCTTCTCCTGGCCCTGTGACCTGAGACCAATTGTCTCACTTCTCTGAGTCTCAGTTTCTCCATGTACAAAATGAGGACAATAATACACTTTTCCTCATAGTTTCATCGTAAGGATAGAAAGAATTCATCGTGCCCTCTGATTCCTGTACCACACACCCCAGCTTCTCCTGGGGACACTGATTCCCCCCACGTCCCCTTTTCTTAGGCCCCCAAGGGAGGCTGCCCTCAGGCCACCATCCTGGAGATCCCCATGCCCTAAGGTTGGGGCAGAGGTCTCCGTGAAGGATGCCCGTGCCCCCGTCCCAGAGCAAACGAAGAGGCCCCCATGACTGGAGTTGACTCGATGCTTTACTAGCTGATCATAAAGCCAAACAGCCTGTCCTGGGAATATTGGTGTCATCGCTAATTCTCCTGACAGCATTTTATTTATTTATTTTTTTTTTTTTTTTTTTTTTTTTTTTTTTTTTTTTTTTTTTTTTTTTTTTTTTTTTTTTTTTTTTTTTTTTTTTTTTGGTTTTTGGTATGTGGGTAGCTCCCTGACTGGGAATCGAACCCAGGCCGCAGCACTGATAGTGCCAACGCTGAAGCCTTAAGCCACTACACCATCAGGGAACTCCCCTGACAGCATTTTAAATGCAGTCATTACCCAAAGGTTCCAGCTATTTAGAGAAGCAACCAACAACATCCCCTGCCTCCCGTGCAGGTGGAATTGTGTTCTCCCTGGCGGCTGTGCGTGCTGCGGGTGCTTCTGTTGAAACCAAGGAGGGCTCAGCTGTGTGAGGAGCGGAGCTCGTGCCACAATGGGCAGGCCAGGGCCAGGGATGCACTCAGACCCAGGGCATGGCCTGTCAGGGGCATGCATCACAGTGGGAGAATCACAAAGAAGCCCCTTGGCCAACCCTGGGGATATGTGGTCAGTTGACAGGGCCCAGAGCCCCAGAGGAAAGATTGTAACTTGCAGACAGCAATAGGCTCCTGGAGCTCACTCAGCAACTTTTATCTTGAACCAGAAAACCTGTTTATTTATGCTGCAATGGCTGTATCCAGTGGGTTGGAACTTGTTTTTGTTTGTCTGTAAGAAAAGCTATTGAACCATGGACATGAAGCGTGGTGGGGTTTAGAATGGGTAATTTTCCTAAGTAGCCCAGAGCCTTCTGGGAGGATATAAACAAGCAATCAATCCCTGTTCTCTGAGATTTAAAGATCTGAAAGCACATCGAGAGGGTCCAGGTCACTGAGACGGAGGCCCAGTGGTGGGAAAGGCAACTAGTCCCCAGAAATGAGACCTCCACTGGGAGGAAGGAGAAGGAAACACAGGCTTGCCCATTGAGCCAAGTCAAGTGGCTAAAAATGCTGAGGATGCTGAGTTCATCAGGAAGGGCTTGGGAAGAAACACTTGCCCTTCCCTCACCCCCCCCCCCCGTTGGGAACCTTGTGTGTTCTGAAAGGTGCCATTAGGACTGGAGGCCTGTCCCCTTGGGCCCGCGTGTGCACCATGAGGGAGCAGGCTCTGCAGAGAGGAGTGTACACAAGGCAGTGAGAGCCCTGCCCTGCAGAACCACTTGGCCCAGGCAGAGAACGGAACTATAGGCAGAGTCAGGGACAGTGGCTGGAGGCCACACTCATGGATGTTTCCCATAGATCAGAGACAGGATACTTTGGACTATTCGAGATTCAGCTGCCTTTACCTCTAGGATCAGAACCAATAACCATGTTGGTCCCTTAAAGAGTAACCAACTTCTGGCTGTGCCCATTCCACAGATGAGAACATGGAGGCCCAGAGAGAGGAAACAACTGACCAGAGGCCACTGAGCAAGTTGGCCATAAGCCCTGGGCTCAGATCCTTCCAGTAAATTCCCGTGCAGTCCAGGCAGCAGGCAAGGCATGTTCAGGGATACACAGGGAGCAAGACGGCACACAGCACGGAGCCAGGCAGCTCAGGTGCACACAGTGAGTTTAACTCAGGGAACGAGCTGAAGAGGCAGAGACAGACAGAACGAAGAAGGCTAGGAGACATAATGGAAGAGGACAAGGAGCCCTGTTCCCGTTGTACAGGTGGGAGGCAGTTGCGGACGGTGTGGGAACGATGAGATCGCTCGCTCCACGACGTCCTTAACGGTGTGTCTTCCACGCGGAAATCTCTGCAGGTACAGGGCATGAGGGAAGAAAAGACTGGAAGTGCTTCAAGTAATGGTTCTGTTGCATCGGCAGCTGGGCTAAAACTGAGACCAACCACGGGGAACAGGACCCTAGCCGCCCACAGCCAGGCAGCCCAGGCGCTGCGGCCTCGGGAAAGCGCCACCTCGGTTGCTCATCAGCTCGGACACTGGGCTGGCCTTACCGGCTCCCTGGGAGCTCTCCCAGTTTTCTCCCCGTCAGTTCCCACAGCTCAGGAAAGAACGTTCCAGGCAGGGGACAGAGAGCGCTCAGGATCCTCACTCTTCCTCGGGCCGTGCCGTCACACACAGGACAGCTCAGCCCCCTCCCTGGTCTCCTCCCTCTTCTGGGCTGATTCCTCCCTATTCAGTCTCCACTCCGCAGGTGACATGGGATCCTGTCATTTCCAGTCTCACCAGACACACACGCACACAGAGCAGTAAATTGAGTGACTGAGAACAGGGCTCTTAAGTCACACAGGCCTGGTTAGAACTCCAGCCATTCCTAAAGCAGCACTGGACAGGTTACTTAAACTTTCTAGCATCATCTTCCCTATCTATGAAATAGGTGTACTGCGCAGTTACCCATTTTAGCCAGAAATCCTCTGGTTCCAGGGGACAGAAGCCCAGCTCGGACGTGTCTCTTCCAAGTTCTCTCTGAGGGAGGGGCCAGTGCGCAAGGTAAAGACAGCTCCAGGCTTATATGACCCATTTACCGAACCCCAGGGACAACTTTTTATAGGCTAGACTTGAGCCCTGTGCTGCTGCCTACTGCACCAATCAGTGGTCATTGGGATGGCAGTCACTTCTGGGCCACATGCGTACGAGGCCGGCAGCTAGAGGCAGGAATTAGGTCTCCCACAAGCCCTACGACCAGCCCGTGAACCTCCCCTTATGTCCATACAATTAACCACACAGGAGGGAAAGCTAGGACAGTACCCACTGGTCTAAACTGGTTAGTAACTAACGCCTGCGCAGCAGAACGTTACAATGACCTCATTTCACCTCACCTCATTATTCCAGCATTATAATGCCATACGTGACTCATTAATATCTTTATAAAAGACTGAATTCTGGGAAGGTGCATGCGCAGTTAAGGAAAAGCCCATGATAACCTCCTGCCAATCAAAGGTGCCAATCAAAGGGCCCCACGCCCAGATAGGAGTAACCCCTCTCAACTGAAGAGCATAAAAGCCGGAATAACCCTTCCAGGAGGGGCCCGTGAGCCCCCTGTTCGGCCTGTTTCTAACTCTTTGGAGTGACGTTCACTTCTAATGAACTGCTTGCTCTTTCTCTCATTGCTATTTTTCCGTGTCTCGCTCAATTCTTTGTTCAAGGTTCCAAGGACCTGGACACCACGTTGAGGACCTGTTCTCCGGTAACACTCACCCTTGTGGCCAGGGGACGAGCCCCTCCAAAACTCCGTGAGTGGGAAACGGGCAGAATGGGGGTGATGCTGAATAGTGGAGGAAGTGCAGGCGTGTGCCCAGGCAGAAAAACACAACAGAGGCCCATCGGTTGCCCGCCCCCCGACCCCGACCCCGGAATTGAGGTGAGAAGTAAAGGAAACGCTGCATGTGAAATATTTTAGTCCACAGTTAAAGTACTCAATAAAATGCTAACTCTCAACATCATCATCATCACTCTCCAGATAAGGCCAGAAGACTTCCATTGCCCTCTGCAATGGGGAAACAAGGACTAGGTTTACTCTCCTGTGTTAAATAACTTACCAATAAGCCCAAATATATGACATAACAGTTTTCAGATATTGGACCATAGGCAGCACCGGAAAGGGATCTTTGAAAGAAGGCACACCAAGAAGGTGATGACTACTGCCTGGCAAGTTTCCCTTCCCGCCTAGGAAGGGAAACTGAGGCAGAGTCCAGAAATCTCCTTGAGCAGAGGAAACAGTTGAGAGTTCCAGGAGGTCAAGGTGGTCAGAATTTACAGGGAAGAACACTGGAGAGGGAGGGGCAAGCCGTCCGGAGAGGCGAGAGCTCCAGAGAACTTGGGAGGGCTCCCGGGCAGCTTGTAGCTGATCGGTGCGTGCATGTGAGGAGACGGCCGACACCGGGGCGGGGAGAAACGACAGAAGGAGCCGGCGGGACAGCGTGCGGCGAATAGCGCATTTCCCAGCCAGCCAGACCAAGAAAACCTCGTAACCCCTGGGCTGAGCTCCCAGAAGGGTATTACCTACGAGGGAGGGCAATTAGCCCTGGATCCAAGGTGGCTCTGGTCCTGCCCCACCTCTAAAAAAAGTGTAAAAGCGAGTCTCAATGAGTCAAACTATTTTCAAGTAATTTCACCATACCCCAGAGGGAAAAATCAAGAATATTTAAAGGAACAGGAAAGTATCTAGCACTCAACCAGGCAAAATGTACAGTGTCCAGTGTCCAATCAGAAATGACCAAGCGAAGCAACCAAAGTGCTAGATGACTGGATAAAGAAGCCATGGTACAAATACACAATGGAATATTCCTCAGCTGTAAGAAAAGATGAAATACTGCCATTTGCAACAAAATGGATAGACCTGGAGATCATCATGCTTAGTGAAATAAGCCAGACAGAAAAAACCAAGAACCATATGACTTCACTTGTATTTGGAATATAAAACTGAAAGCAACAAAGAAGCAAAAACTCATGGACACAGTCAATAGTTTAGTTACCTGGGGGCAAGAGGGGTGGGGATGGGAGAGGAGGGAGGGGGAGTCAAATATATGGTGATGGAAATAGAATTGACTCTGGGTGGTGAACACATAATAAAACACATAGACGATGCGCTGTGGAATTGTACACCTGGGACCTACGTAATTCTTTTTTTTTTTTTTTTTTTTTTTTTTTTGCTTTTTGGTATGTGGGTGGCTCCCTGACTGGGAATCGAGGGAATCCAACCCAGGCCGCAGCGCTGACAGCGCCAGCGCCAAAGCCTTAAGCCACTACACCATCAGGGAACTCCCACTATGTAATTCTTGTTAACCAATGTCACCCCAATAGGTCTAACAATAAAAAAAGAAAAGAAAACATTGAAGTTTGCTCCATTTGACGATCTTTATTCTACCATACTGTTAAAAAAAAAAAAAAAAAAAAAAAAAAAAAAAAAAAAAAAAAAAAAAAAAAAAAAAAGAACAAGCATGCGAAAAAGCAGAATCCTACGAACCACAATGAGAAGAATCCGTCATTAGGACAGGCCCAGAAATGGCACAGCTGATAGAATTAGTAGGGCGACAGATTAAAGGCAATATTCTGAGTATATTCCATAGATTCAAGAGGCAGATGAAAAAAGAACATCTGCCATGGAAGATTTTTTTAGTGCCCAAATAAAACTTCCAGGGAGGAGAAATATATTGTCTGACACGAAGTATATACTGGATGGGATTAACCGCAGAAGAAAAGCTAATGAGCTTAAAGACAGCAATAGAAATTATTCAGAATGAAACACAGAGAAAAAGGGCTAAGAAAGAACTATAAACAGTGCATCAGTGTTCTCTGAGACAGCTTAAGCAGCCTCAATAGAGAACTGGGAAGAAAAACATATTTGAATACACATTGATCAAAACTTTGCCAAAATTGATTTTTTAAAAAACCTATAAACCCCCAGACCCAAAATTCTCAACAAAATGAAGCACAAGAAACATGAAACAAATTAGTCCAAGTCGTTAACATAATCAAATTACTGGAATTATGATGCGAGACAACACATTTAAACTGCATGACACTGTTTCTAAAAACACAGATCTATTCTTTCTGACACAGACCGGGCATGATATTATGTCTCTGCCGATCAATACATATCTGCTCCTGGTCCACTGATATGAGCGTTCAAACGTGGTCTGCCTCTTGTTCTAATATAGAACATTTCAAGATACTAAAAATCTTGTCCATCTCAGGGGTCAGGGTCAAAGACCTTTCTCCCAGATCTCAGTGCTGTCTGCGCCGTGTCCCCACCCCCCCCCCCCCAGTGTTCAGTCTCAGGGTGATGTGACACCCTGAACACCTTGCTCAACTCCAGCATAGCCCCACCCTGCATCGCTTATTTATCAAACACTTCTCACTGTGAGAATTTAACATGCAGATGGGGCAGAAATGGGAACTAGGGGTGGGAGGGGGCACATTTATTCAGCCTAAAGGATTGTTTTGCAGGTAACAAAAAGGTTTGTAAGGGGGAGTGGCAACCCCATTGCTTAATGGGGGACGCCGGGCATGAGGACAGGAAGGCAAAACAGCTGCCTTCTCACCCGAACAGGGACGCAGGTCAGGAAGCCTGAAAACATGTCCCAGCAGGAGGGCCAGGTGTTGGTCTCACCTTCTCTCCTCACCTGGTTTCATCTTGTGAGACGTAATAGAGGGAGGCTGCCGGTGTGAGGTCCCTGCCCCGCCTCCACTGACTATGCTATATGCCTCATATTTGTGTGTCTGTCCCTTTTCCTACCACCTTCCATGGCAAGCAGCTCTTCCCCAGCAGCCCTGAACTGAGATAAAGAGGATTAGGGGATATTTTTATCCCATTTAAAGATAACCTGGAGTGAATGGGAGTAAACAGACATGCTTGGAGGTTGCACCTCACTTCGCATCCCCACCGGTTCCTGCCCTCCTCTGCTTCCCACTTCTCCAAGGTGCCCTGGGAGCCCCCGATGTTGGGGGGATTAATGCACCCTCCAGGGCCTGCCTTCCAGAAATCCACTTCCCACACTAACCCTGTCCAGAAGCAAGTTACCATGCAAGGCTCTGGCAGCCTGTGGAGGCCCTTTGAGCCTTGGAATGAGATTCCAGCAACAGCTTCTCTGTGGTGACGCCTTGGAGATCTCCCCCAGGTCCCTTGGAGCCACCTGAGAAGATACCAGTCTTTGAATAGGCCAGCAGCAGGATGTAAAATCATCTGACAGGAGCTCAATAGAAACTTATTAACTTTTAATGCAGAGCAGCCAAGGCTGCTGAAATATTTAAAAGTACAATTAATCACTTGAAAGGCCAGTTAGGGCTGCAGAGAGATGCCAGTCTTCTGGGATCTTCAGTACAAGGATTTTGGCTATTGCAGTATCTTACAGCACATTCCCATAATAATCCTTTTCATTTATTGAGCACCTATTATGTGCCAGGCACTATGTGATGAACTTTATATACACAATGTCATTTTTATCTCCACAATAATTCTGAGAAGCAAAGACTATGTCAACCATTTATATATGAGAAAATATAACTTCAGAGAGGCTGAGTGACATGCCCAAGGTCACACAGCAAGTAACTGCCACAGTCAGAATCGAAACCTGTGGGACAATATCAAGATGTCTCTCGTGTAAAATTGGGGGTTCTAAGAAGGGGAGAGGAGTGTAGAAAACAAATTGAATAGCTGAATTTTGCCATATTTTATGAAAATTAGAAATAACACAGAGCCAAAGTTTTCAACAAGGCCTAAACAGGATAAATATTAAGAAACTACACTAAACCACATTACGAAGCAACAGTGATAGAGAAAACTTTTCAGCAGACATTACTTTCAGGGAACTAAGATAAGAATGATTATAGAGATTGTGTTAGAAACAATGCAATAAAAATTAAAAAAAAAAAAAAAACTTGGAATGGCATCTTTGCAGTGCCAAAAGAAAATAAAATGTCAACTAAGAATTCTATATATGAAGGCAAAATAAAAACTTTGGGCAAACAAAAGCTAAACAATTTTTTACTACCAGACCTACACTACAGGAAAGGTCCACAAAACTATGGATTGATGGAAAACTATGGGACTTCTGATGCAATGTGTGTATGTCAGGAACATGAAGTCTCCACTCCATCCTAATAAGTAAAAAGCTGAACAGACTAAAAAATTAACAACTCTTCTTGGATCCATAAGAGATGTGAAAACACAGGGTAAACTGCTACCCCTAAGGTAGGAGAGACAGGCGAATACGAGGGCCGTCCAGAAGAAAATCCAGCCATTGTCAACATAACGAGAACAGTCACGTGGCTGGGTACTTTCCGGACAGCCCTGGTATGCATATCATCATGGCTTCCCAGAACAGAGGCCCCCAAGTGGACACCACCATGGGAGCCAGTGCTCAGGGAGGAACCCCCGATCTGTAATTAATGAACTGTCGGAGGCTCCGTATGGGCAACTCTGAGAATGAAAACCTCCCTGGGAGCCCAGTCATGGGGCTTCCATACTTTTCTGAGTTTTACCTCCAGGTGCTCCACCAGATTCTCACAGTAAACATTGGAGAAAATTCCCATCATGCTTCCAGCAGAGGGGGAAAGGGCCTTGAGATAGGCCAGAGCATCCTCTTCCCTTAACAAGGCCCGCCCTGCGGAGGAAGGAACTCGTTGGCCAGAGCCTAAGCTGCTGGGGTACTCTCAGGGCCTAACTGACTTTGGGGAGTGAAGCATGCCCAGCTCCAGCCCGGGGTAGCCATCCCATCTCGTCTAAGTCAGGAGGGAAACACCGAGAAAAACTTTGAAGTTCCCAGTCCAGGTGCACAGGCTAAAAGAATTAGACCTAATCCTAGAACTCTAAGACGTTCCCCTCCCCTCACACCTCACTCACATGGCTAAACACTTATTACCGTGGTTCCTTTGACCCAATACATCATGATGGACCATCCGTACGAGGCATAATGAAAGTTAAAAACACAATTTTAAGAGACACAGAAACATCAGAACCAGACACTGCGGGGATATTGGACTCATCACAGCAGGAATTTAAAGCAACTATAATTAATATGCTAAGGGCTCTAGGAGAGAACGTAGACAGCGTGCCTGCAAGAACAGATCGCAATGTAAGTTTAAGCAGAGGGCTGGAAATCCTAAGAAAAGACAAAAAAGAAATATCAGAGGTGGAAACCGCCACCACCAAAATGAAGGGTGCCTTTAACGGGCTGATGAGTAGACTGAACACAGCTGAGGCCGAAAAGTGGGACCACATGAAGGAAGAGCGTTTGGAAGTGCTAATTACGTGAATAACTATAAAAGACTTTTTTCTCATTTTAAAAATTTCTTTAAAAGATAAACCATTTCATGCCCGAATAGTAGCATTGTAGTGCAGGATCTATACCAGGTAGAAGTGGAAGGGGTGGGACGGGATGGGGGCTCTGAAATTCCATGTGACGTGCTATACGACTATTTGGAGATAGACTGCTATGTTAACATTGTATATTGTAAACCACAGGGGAACCTCTAAAATATAAATTTTAAAAAGAGGCATAACTCATACAATAGAGGAGACAAAAATACTGAAAAAAGAAAATGCACACTCTATTCAAAAGGTGGCAGGTAAAGAGGGGAAAGGAAACAAAAAAACAAATGAAACAAGTAGAAAATAAACAGCAAATAACAGATAGATCTGACTGACTTAAATCTGACCGTATTGTTGATTGCATCGACTGCTCAGCCGCCCGACTTGCTGCCCTGTGTTGTGACAGTGCCACCCACTCTGCACTTAACCTTGTGCCAGGCACAGTGCCGGGGGCTCTGACTTGCCGTGCACAACAACCGTAAGGTAGGGAAATGGATGCTAGCTCCACTTCACAGGGGAGGAAACAGGCGCAGGAGATGTAGGTGACCCGTTCAAGGTTCCGCAGCAGCAGGGCTGGGACCCAGGCAGCGTGGCTCGTGGCTGGCCCAAACTACACACACACCAGACACCCAGCACGCTCGAGCCCAGGCTGCCCAGCTGGCTCCCGGTGGTTCACTCTCCTCCACCTGCCTCGACATCAAGCAAGCACCTGACCCTGGCAGGGAGGCCCTGTCACATGCACTTTGGTTTCGGAGAGACCTGGGCTCCAGTCCTGGTACTTGGCTCCTGCCAGCTATGACAGCTTGGTGGGAGGAGCTCCCTCACACTGTGTGACTGAGAGCAGGAACTCACCTGAACGGGCTGCCCACAGGGTCAGGCAGGTGGTCGACTGTCCATGTGTGCTCTTTCCCTGGCCCAGAAAGCAGGTGTGTGTGTGAGGGGGTAGGGTGGGGGGACTGGGGGAGCTCATAAGGCAGGCACGGGGCCTCAGGCATATTTTTGGAGCTGAGGAATTCTGGGACTGCGAGAGAGAGATTGAAGAGTCAAATTCAGCAACTTATCTGAACACCACCTCCGTGTCGGGGTGGTGACGAGCCCTTAACTCGTAGTGTCTCATTTACTCTTCACCCCAGTCCCACAGGGTAGGTTCTGTTATTGTGATCTTGGACAGGATGCGACTGGGGCCGACAGACACAAAGTGACTTCCCCAAGGTCACCCTCTGATACTTAGTGGAGCCAGAATTTGAACGCAGGTGTGTATAGTTCATAGGCCTACGACCTTGACTCCCCCACTTGCTGTCTCCATCGGCCTGCGCCCAGTGCCTAAAATTCCGCCATTCATTCCTTTGAGAAGACACGAGGCGTGTGAAAATGTAACCCACCTGGGACCTAGCAAAGCCCCCACGAAAGGCCCGCTGAAACACTGGCAGTTTTGATGATGTGGACACAGATCACTGTGAGTAGCATTTGAGGTTACAGCTTCATGAATTGTTTTAAAAATTAAAGAACAATTTTATTTGGGTGTTTTGGGGAACTCTGGGCCGCTTGGCTGCCCCTGCAGCTGAAACCCGTGGAACCCACTCGGCCAAAGCGATGACTGCCCAGTGCCCGCTTCATGGCCCCTCGGACGCCCACCCAGGCCTTTGGTCAGCAGCACAATTGCTCCAGGTCAAACCTTGTGACTAGACATGGTACCTGGGGTGTCATTCCTCTGGAGAGTTGAAAACCACCACCACCTACCTCTGTGGGGGGACAAGTCTCATTGGCGTGGCTCCAAGAAAGAAAAGCCCCACCTACCTGTCCCTTAAACAGCAGCTTCTTCAGATTGCTTGAAGTCGGCCCACTTCCAATCTTTGGAACCAGGTCCAGCACGGCAGCCAGATAAGCCTGGCACGCCTGGCACATGGGCACCTGTGGTGGGAAGCGCCGCCGTTGGCCTTTGGAAGGGCAGAAACAAGGTGCGCCCCTCCTGCTTGGATCTGGGGAACTTTCAATCTACCATTGCTCTGACACATTATCAATTATTAAATCCAAAGTTAAATCCAAGGCCTCAGAGGAAAGAGCTAATTCCCAAGAAAACAGCACAAGCTTAACAGTGTGAAACTTCAGCCGTAGCGGCACTAAATGGCCACAGCACTCACCGCCGGGACACGTGGCAGCCTGCCCGCGCACACACAGAGTCACGGACGCTTTGGCATTACCGAGTTCTTTTAATGGCCTTACAGATTTGGTGACTCAAAATGAAACATTTCCACTCCACAGCCCATCCTTTTTCTCTCCATCAAGGTGAAATCAATTCTTATTTTGCAGATGGCTGTAAGAGTCCGTACTCCTGAAGCCGGGATGGGTGACATCAGACTGCGTGCTCATTCTGGCCGTTAGCTCTTCTTGCAGCCTCGGGTGCCGCATTCTGGCAGATTTGCTATCGAGTCGAATCCTTCGGATGCTCCTCGACCCCATCCCAGTGGGCATTGTCACCCTCGTGTCAATGCAGCACTGAGTGGGGTCGGGAGGCTTGATCTGGGCACCCAGGAGCGTCTGGATGGCGGGGACAGGACGCGGCGGGGAGTGAGAACGTTTCTCGGCCTGAGTCTCTCAACAGCGGAGGTGGAGCAGCAGGGAGGAGAGGGCCACGGCGAGGACGCGGGCTGCGGGCTGCAGCGCGCTGGCGCCGCTGGCGGGAGCGGCGGTGGCAGCAGAGGCAGCAGCGGCTGCAGTGGCTGGGGTTGTGGCCACCAGCGACACTGCCACGGGGACCGAACACACCTGCTGGGCTACAAGCAGCACCAGGAGCAGCAGTCCCAGCGGCAGCCTGAACGACATCCCCCTTCCCATGTCAGCTGTCTCTGTGCTCAGAGCTCTGGAGGCTGAAGGACTGCGAGCCCCAGGCGACCGAAGGTGAAGTAGCAAGGATGACCACCACTAGGGCCTTATATACCAGAGTGTCATAATGCGGTGACATGGTGCTCGCCCACCAAAGTGTCACAATGCCATGACATGGCACTCACGGTCCCACCCGCCTGCCCAGTGCTTGGCTTTTGAAGCTAAACGCTTGTTCAGAGCGCCGGGGCTCCACGACTTAGAGACCTAAAGTTCCCATGGTGTTTCTCCCACGGTGTGTTTCCCTATCCTTAAAAGCCACGTGTGTTTGTTGTTCAGAGTTGGTCGTGCAGGATGCGACGGGACGTTCCACCCAGAGACGAGCACGAGTGACATTTGCTCTGCTTTGATGGAGCACACACACGTGTCTTCCACTCAGTAGAGGTTTCCCAGCCAGAATTTTCGCTTAATGTTTATCGGGAGCATTTTCCTGGCGGTAAAAGCTTGTTTAACAACTTGATCAGTGTCTTTAAAAGATTGGGCACTGAACTGTGTGTGTAGCGTTCTGTCCTCATCTTGTTTTTATTCTTCCGGATTTATATGAAAGAGAATACACCATGGTGTTCATCTTGGTCGTTTCTAAGTGGTAAGATTTTTGCAGTTTCCAACTTTTCTACACAATTTATATATATGGAGTTTTGGGCTTTGATTTTTTTTTTTTTTTTTTGGAAGAGGAGGCTTGGTGGGATTCAAGCCAGAATACACCAAAGTGGAAATTGCTTTATTAAAAGGCAATGGAAAGTTGACAGTAAAAATTAAAAGAATGATGACAGGAAGCTTCCAGTTAATAATAGAGCACTTAATAGTCTGAACAAGAACTGATCCTCTTTGAAGAGCTGAAATGGGTAAAAATACCTTCGCTAATGTTTGACATTGGGGGTACAGCATAAGAAATTTCGTAAAAAGCTTAAAAACCTTTGGCTTGGATGCTTTTATCAACTTGGAGAGAAACTTTAAAGTTATTCACTATTCTGTTTGTCCCTTGTTTTCAAGAATGCAATGGCTTTCTTTTCATTCTAGAAGACTTAGTTTAAAAACCTCTCGTTCTTTCCCTAGGCCACTGCTCCCTGTTTCTTCGGGAATCCAGTTCCTGAACCTTTGGGGGCGAGTCTGAAGAGTCTAAAGAATTCTTCCTTTTTTGTTTGTTTCCCCCCCCCCCGCCCCCACCATGTTGGGGTTCAGCCATGCACACAGAATTCCCTCTTCCTTACTTATTTTTGCAGAAAGCGATACAGAGGTAGCAGCAGACATGGAGGACGTAGGGGCTTCCTGGAGGGTGGCGAAGCCCCTGTGCACGTTAGTCCACGCCAAGGTCCAACAAGAGGACATGAGAGCAACGAACCGACTTAAGGTGTTTCAAAGACAAGGACCCGCGAAGGTATCTCTTTTCACCCAACTTTTTTTGACTATTCTTTAACAAGCACATTGACTCTACCTGCCCAGCCCTGGCCTGCCTTTGTTTTTTTCTAACACCTCAAGGGGAGCCGTGATGCAGGTTTTGGTTAGGATGGTTGACCCGAAAAACAAAGCGGTCAATTATTTTAGCAGCAAAAATAGGTTTATTCGGGAACAGTCAATTCGAGACAAGTGAGCTACAGCAAAAGCCATAGGCAAGCCCAACAAACACAGGAAAGAAGGTTATTTCATGGAGAAAGAGGAGGTTGGGAGGGGTTGCTCTGACCAAAAGTCCATCGGACAAAAGTAAGAGTTCAGGGAGGGGACCGCTCCTCGGGGGCGGGGCGGGGTCTTCTCGGTGGTCGAGTTGCTAAGGTCGTCGGTACCTTGTAGGAGATGCAGTGTACGTCTTTCCTGTTGGGCCTAAAACTGATGGTCCTTTCCTACCGAGGATTCCCCTGACAGTTCTCCCCCTATAACTGACGCAGAGTGGTGCTGTGCGACAGCCCTTGTGGCCTCCCCACTCCATGCTAGTGAGGTTTCCCTCTATTAGTTTTCACAACATAGAACCTTGTGTTGTCTTTCTGCCCCAGCCAAACAGAGGGTCTCCCTCTTTGTGTCTGGAGCTTTTCCTTCCTACACGGTGTGGCTACGACCTCTCAGCTCAAATGTCCTCCATTCCAATGTGGAATAAGCGTCTGTCATTGTGGGTGGTCACCAGGCAACAGAATTGCTTCTGGAATTCCCTGTTTTGAGGGATAGAACCTGAACAAGCTGGAGCCTTCTCAGATTGGATGGCAATCATGTGACCAGTTTCCTCCAATCAGAAAGTTTCTGACAACTTTTCCGCTAAATTGACCAGAGTAAGTTTGTGCTGTGTGAAATAACAACCCTGATAGGTTACAAAAATTCCCCATCTTTTAGGACTTAGTTACAATGCTGCCTCCCCAAGGAAGCCTTCCCCGATGCCTACTGCCAGAAATGATCTCTCCCCTCATCTAGCCTGCCTGTGGGTCTTACTTCATGGCCTTGACGTTCCGAGGATACTACCTTCATAGTTATTGCTTGGGATAATGGTTAAGGACATGAACTCAGGAACTATTGCCTGAGTTCAAGCCCCAGTTTTGCCATTAACTTGCTGTGTGACTTTGGGCAAATTATTAAACCATTCTGTGTCTCCCCTGCAAAATGAGGTGAAAACAGGACATACTTCCCCAGGCTGTTGTGAGGATTATTACACATGTCCAGGTAAAGCACTAAAGACAATGCCAGACTCATCATAAACACCACACATGTGTTTTTATCACCTCCATTCACATCACCAGTCACTATTGGCTCCCAGGCCTGTGAAGTGCTCCCCACTTCATGTGACGCATCCCTGGCAGAGTGGCCCTTCAAGGCCATGTCTGTCTTTCCTGCTGGTGGCCTGCAGAGCACTCAACCTGTGCTCTGTGACTGAAATCAATGCCAGGCCCTTCACTGGCCCCAAGCCCTCCCAATCCCCCTGAGGCCACTCATGTTCACTGACTTCCTCTCTCTCCACCATCTGTCCTGCTCTCATCTGCATCTGAATGGAGGCAGAGGCCTCTTAACTGGTCTCTTGGTGCCTGCATCTAGATGCTTCTAAAGACCCCACAAAGGGCAGGGGAAACACATCAGCTGTTCTACCTTCGGCTCCTCAAAACCAACCCTATTCACTCTTTAATGAGGAACCTGAAGAGCGTCCACACAGGCCTCCAGGCTGGACCCAAACCCCTGTCATTATGAATCACTCCTTCCTCTCAAAGCCTTTTGTGTCCTCAACAACCACAATGCCACCAATCAGAGCCTCCCACACGTCCCACACCAATCAGAGCCTCCCACACGTCCCGCACCAATCAGAGCCTCCCACACGTCCCGCACCAATCAGAGCCTCCCACACGTCCCGCACCAATCAGAGCCTCCCACACGTCCCGCACCAATCAGAGCCTCCCATGCCTCCCGCAGCTGCTTTCTATGTGGACCTAAGTAGAGAAGTTGGGGGGAGGCGAACTGGTGAGCGCCCGGGGTGAGAGGCCACGGGTCCATGAGCACCCCGCAAGCAGCACACGACCACGAAACCCAGATATGGGCAAGAGGCGTCTTTGCCAGCCGTGGCAAGGCCTCTGGTAGGCACATACCACTGGTTCTGGTTCTGGGACTGATCCCACCGGGCCTGGGGCTTGCATCTAGCTCTACCAACTCTAGACTGACGGAGTTGGGCAAACGTTGTGGCCTCTCTGAGCCTCAGTTTTTACACCTGGGTCACACAGGGGACCATGCTTGGTTGGGATCACAAGGCCCTGGGAGTTGGCAGACCTGGGTTCAAATCCTGACCAGGTCCTCTGAGAGGAGCCTCTGGGCTTCCTGAAGCCTCAGTCCCTACCTGGGGAACGAGACTAAGCCGAGAGTCTGCCTGACAGGATTCTGGGGAGGATTAAACGAGGTGACGTGGAGAACCGGTCAGCACCATGCCCGATCTACCTTATGGAGAGCGATGGGGAAGGGAAGAGACAGACACACACGCAAGCAGGCAGGGCCTCGGAACAGAGCCAGAACCAAGCCTCCTGAACCCCCTTCCTCAGCTGCCATGATACAGGACCTACTGTGTGCTGGACCTGCCCTGGACTGTGATTAAAGGACAAGGGCAGGACTGCCGATCAGTGTCAGCGTCTTTGCAGGCCAGCTTGGGGGGAGGCAGGGAGCGACACTCTGCATTCTGTGCCGCTCTCCAGCCTGTGGCCAGGACTGAATCCCTCCCTCTCTGACACAGGATGGGGAACAGTCCTCCATCAGCTACGGTGAAGCCATCCCGGGGCCAGCCAGCTCATCCGCTGCTGCCATTCCCTGGTGGAGCAAAGGAACAAAGCCTGAAGGGGGTAGGTGGGAACTATTTTGTCTCATGTGGTCAAGGAAGGCCTCTCAGAAGAGGTGACTTTTGAACCGAGACAATCATAGAATATTAGGGCTGATCCTACAGCCTGGGGGGTCACCACCTGGAACTCTCTCGAGGTTGGGGGTGACATGTTCAGATGACAGGAACACAGCAGGGCAAACACGATTCTGACATCAGCCTGAGGGCTGAGGGGCTGTCAGGAGTGGTGGTGACCAAGTCTAAGCAGAGAGCCTAAGTGAGGCCCTTCTGGGGGCAGAAGCTGCCCAGCTCCAGCGAAGGTCCAGGCCACATGGTCCAGGCCACACCCAGCGTGGTCAGACCTCCCGATGATTCCGGAGAAAAGGACATCGGATTTTTACGGGTGCTATCCGGGCCTCCACTGCCACCCCACCATTTTTCCTGCCTGCCTTTCCTTCTGTGCAGAATGTTTATTTTTGTGCATCTTCCCAAGCCTCTGACATTTAAACTTTGGAATTAGAATATTTTCTATTTCTCTTCCCCAGACGGAGCTGCTGGGGGAGATTTCCCCGGAGTCCACACTCTGTCCTTCCGGAGGTGAAGGACTGGGGCAGCGCTGGCTTTTGCAAGCCAGTGACAGCCACCAATATTTACTGAGCGCCAGTGTGCAGCAGGCCTTGTCTCAGGAATGGCCCGTGCAAGCCACCGACGAGCCCCGTGGGGTTGGGGTTACCATCCGCACACGCCCGATGAGCACACACAGGCTCAGAGCAGTTCAGGAACGAGTCTGTGGTCATGCAGCAAGGAAGGGGTGTAGCAGGAACCAACACACCTATCTCCGACCCAAAATCTATTTTTCCACCTACACCAGTGGTTCTCAGCCAGGGGGCGTTGTGCGCCCCCTGACCCAGGAGGCATTTAGTAATTCCCGGAGAAATTTTCAATTGTCATGACTCTGCCGTTGGCATCTAAGAGGCAGAGGACAGGGATGCTGCCTACCATATATACAGCAGCCCACCTTCCAGTAACAGACCGAAATGTTACCAGTGCTGAGTGTGAGAAACCCTGATCGAAGCTTCACGGTCAGTGAGCTTATGGGGCACCGAAGGACATGGGGCACTTGGGCATAACAAGAATTTGGGAGGGGCCATTCCAAACAGATAATGCCAAGGACAAGACACAGAGTTAGGAAGGGGGCATGTTGAGGGGCCAGTCAGTGGGACAGGGAAGAAAATTCAGATCCCGGAGCAAGAAGAGATGAGCATGGCACAGAGGCAGTTGTGGCCTGTGTGTGTGTCAGGGACCTTTGGTTGCAAATGACAGATAGCCCAGCTCATCCTGGCTGAGTTTAAAAGGCAATGCATTGGCTCATCTGAGTGGTCAGTCCAAGGGCGGACAGGCAGGGGTGGGAGGAGGCCCTGACCAGAGGAAAAATGCTGACTAGACCAAAAGGAGAAAACAGTATGCACAAGAGTCAGCACGTACCGAGAGCTTGCGTGCATCAGACCCTGTTCTAAGCACTCTGCTTGTGTACCTCGTTTCTCCTCACAATTCTGTGGGGCTGGTAGTTTATTTACAGTTTATACATGAGGAAACTAAGGCTCGGAGAGGTTCACTAACATGCCCCAGGCCACAGCTAGTAGTAGGTGGCAGAGGCCAGGTTTGGATCTGGCTCCGGAGTTCAGTTCTTAACCACTGTACTATCCCACCCTCCCGCTGTCACGGCCCCAAATATGGTGGCCCAGCCTGTGAAGCTAAGTGGCTTTCTCCAGCAGGAAATGAGGAGCCATCAAATTAGCAGAGGTCAACACCATCAGCCTGTACCTTAGGAACACGATTGGAGGCAGTGTGGGGACAAGTCTGGGGCGTGGGGAGAGCTGAGCAGTGTCCAAGCAGGCGCTGGGGAGGCCCTGACTCTGCAGCGGGGACGGTGGGGGGACCCATGTGAGATGCTCACTAAAACTCCCTTGACCCCCTGGTGGAGCAAGTGGTGGGTACAGGGCGAGGGCTTGTGGACAATCCCTGACCTGGCTCTGACGGTGCCCCTGGGCACCATTTCCCGGCTCCTCCTCACTCCAGCAGATGGAAACCAGACGTGTGAGTCATCCATCTCCTGCCTGGAAGGAAGGAGGGCAAAGGGAGACAGGGCCTGGTGGCAGCGAGGGCAGCAGGGGTTCTTCTCCATGAAGGGCTGTCATCCTCCCTCATTACTGTCCGGAAGGAATTCTGTCCCAGGAACTCCTTCCCCAGAGATCCATAAGGGCCATTGGCCAATGATGTCCCTTTCCTCGGTCTTAGAAGGGGCTCAGACAGCCTCATGCGATAGAAATGCTGCTACAGGACACGAATGAAGGAATACTTAAACAGATATAAAAAGCAAACAGAATTTTCTAACAGCCAAATGTGCGTGCGCATGTGTGCATGTGTGCACGCGCGTGTGTGTGTGTGTGTGCGTGTGTGTGTGCGTGTGTGTGTGTGTGCGTGTGTGCGTGTGTGTG
>PVJL010016183.1:0-21786 GCA_004026885.1 Lyroderma lyra
GACCTCGTGTTACCAATCTAGGAGCCCCTTACTCAGCCACACACACAAGCCCAGGTGCGCCCGTGGAGCCCCTTCTCTGCGCCTTCCCCTATCCCCTCCCCCACTCCCAGGGCACTGGCAGAGACTTACCGTCCCGGGAGGTGCCCATCAACTGGTCCAGCATCGCGCGCATCTGGGCCTGCGCCGACATGGCGGCGGCGTAGCGGGAGGGCGGACAGGCGGGGGTGGGGCGCAGAATGGGCCCTTTTGGGCGGGGGTTGGGGGACAAGGGGAAGGGATAGGGGAAGGTGAGACGCTGTCTCGGTTGCCGCTGCCGCCCCCAGGCGTGCGGAAAAGGAGCCGGGAGGATTGCAGGAGAGTCCGGGCTGCGCTCCTGACGACGACGCGTACGTGGAAGGCAGCAGCCCCCGAAAACGACCCTCGTCCCCTCACTATTCGTCCAGTTCCTGGGACAGGGTATACGGGCTAAGCAAGCTCTCGCCTCCACCACTGCCACCCGCCAGAAGCCGTCAACCCCCCCTAAACTCTGACGCCGTTCGCCACTGCCGTCGCCGCAACGTGAGCGCGCACGCTTCTCGCGCTGAGTTGTTTCCCGCGGGGGCTCCACCAACTGGCGTCCAACTATATTTGCTCCGCCCGCCCCGCCCGGGAGGGGTTCCACCCTAACGGCTCTTGGGCGCGTGCACGCGGGTTCTCCCTCCCCCTTTCCCACTCCACCCACCCCCGCACTGCGATCTCGCGAGAATGTCTGGTGCGTCTACCGACCCCAGAGCTGGATCCGCCTGAGGCTTCAAACCTCAAGTTCCCAGCTGGTTAGGGCCGCACGGTGCTGTGTGCCGGTTAATCAGACCCAAATTAGCAAATGTGCCTGAGGGTTAGCTCGAGTCCAAAGTAAGTAGAGACCTTGTCGATCTATTCGACTGACGTTAGCAGGTCTTAGTAGCTAACATGGGCGTGCTCCTGACGAATACTCAATGACGATTACTTCGTTGTCTGGGGCCCACCCAGAATCGTATATAGTAGACTCAACCTTTTTCTACTGCTGCCCTACCTTCTACAAAAGGAGATCTGACATCTGGGTCATTTTCCTTCATCTATACAGAACTGGGATAAGTCAATTCAGGAAATAACACTTGAAATTAATACAATAAGAAACAGGCAATCTAACCCATTCAAATTAATTCTCATTACTTATAATAATAGCAGGAAGCTATAAAAGAACTATAAAGATTAATTAAGCAATATTCTGAGAAAGGGAAGGTGAACTAGTAGAGAATTTCTTTTTTTCTGTTTGACGGATAAATTTGAAGGATAAGTCCTTTACAGGTTTTTTATCAGCAGCAATGGGAAAGAAAGCCAGTGGTTTCGTAGCTTACTGTCATTCTCGGTTCAAAACCTTGGTCGACCGATTACTAACTGGGATTTATTTCTTCATGTTTAATGGAAATAAAGAGATACCTTATGGCATTGTTGTGAGGACTACATGAACTAACAGAAAATGCCTAGCCCAGACCCTTGCCCTGGAGTTTACCTATTTTTATATAAAATATTAATTCCTTAAGATGATCATAGGTACTTCCTAGATACTTCGAAAGGAAATAGTGGTAAAATTTTTGTTTCGTTAAAAATGTTATATGCATCGCCTTGGAACTTGTAATTTATTAGCAAGATCAATAAAAAATTAACATGAAATAACACTCATTGTCTCTGAATCCTTTTAAATGCATATTGGGCCAATAAAAATTTTAGAATTACGTTGTCCTTAGTAACTGACTGACAAAATAGTTTCTCTCCAGTGATTCAGGTAACTAAAAAAATCAAACAATTCCAAATACTAGTAATATCATCTTTTGAAAACTACTTACAATAAAAGAAAAACGTTCAAGTTAATATGTCCTGGAGGGATGCACTATTATATATATAATATTCTTAGGAGGGAAATACACTAAAATGTTACATGATTATGTGTTAGTGAAGAGATTTTAGTTCTCTCTACCTTTCTGTTTGCTTACATCTCTTATAAACACCACCTAATTTTTAAAAAATAGTTGGATACCCACTTTTAACTGAAGTATTTAATCATTTATGTTCATGTAATTAGTCATGTTTGGGTTTAAAGCTCTTTATTTGTCTTGCCTGTTTTATTTTTCTCTCCCTTCTTCCCTGCCTTTTACTCATTCCATTTTTTCCCCATTCTAGTAGTTTGGAAGTTTTAATCTGTTTTTATTCTTTTAGTGGCTACCCTTGAAATTATAACAGGCATTTTAACATGTCAAAGTCTAATTTCATCAATACCCTTTACACTTTCCCCAATTTAATCAATACCTTTACATTTCCTCCAGAGAAATAACACTGGGTACCTATAAAGTAACTCCTTTTAAACTTCTTCCCAAGTTATATTCTCTTACCATGTGTTTTAGTTCTGTTTTTTAAAAACAAGTTTCATATAATTGATGTTTATTTATTTACCACTTTGTTTGCTCTTCATTCCTTGTGGAATCTCTCTGCCTTTCCATTTGGGATAATTTCTCTTTTGTCTGAAGTTTAAACTTTTTTTTTTTAATGTACCACTGTTTCTTTATTCAATAATTTATTTGAAGTTTAAACTTTAGGACAAGAGTCAGCAATCTACAGTCCACAGGCCAGATCCAGCCTACTGCCTATTTTTGTGAATAATTTCATTGGAATACTGCCAGGCTCATTCATTTGCTATTGTCTAGTGGTTCTTTTGCAATACAACAGGAAAGTTGAGTATTTATGAAAGATACCACATTATATTGCCTTCAAGACTAAAATATTTATCTGGCTCTTTACAGAAGTTTGCTTACCCTGCTTCAATTTACTTTTATTCTTGCCTCTTAGTGGGGAACTCTCCCATTTTTGTTGATCTGAAAAGATCTTTATTTTGCCTTTCTTAATTCTAGATGAATATTTTTTGTGGGTATAGAATGCTCAGTTGGAAGTTGTCTTCGGCACATAGATTCTATCTTTCTGCCTTTTACCTTCCATTGCTTCTAAGTTGTCACTCCTCTGATGGAAGTTGGCTGGTTTCAAATTTTGTTCTTTTTGACTTTGGTTTTCTACAGTGTATTATCATGTACCCTAGTGTGAGTTTATTTTTACTTATTATGGTTGGGATTCATTCAGCTTTTAGAATCTGAAATTACTTAACAATTCAGGAAAGTTTTAGTTGTTCTCCAATACTCTTTCACTCATCAACTTGTGGACTTCCAAATAAGTGTATATTAGTTTTTACTGTCTCCTCTATCTTTACCCTTTGCATTTTCCACCTTGTCTTGCCAATCTGCCTTTTTTTTCCTGACAAATTTTACAGTTCACTAAGCTTCCTTCAGCTGTGTCTAGTTCTGTTAAATCCATCAGTTGAATTCTTTATTTTTTCAGTTGTAGAATTTGTATCCTTTTTTATATTTTCTAGTTCCTTGATGAAATTCCCAAGTTTAGCTGTCTTTGATCCTAGTTTTGTAATCTAAATTGCTAATTGTAATATCTGAAGTTTTTTGTGGTTGTTTCTCGTCTATTGTTTCTGCCAGTTTTCACTTACAGGGTCTTTGTTTTCTTATATGTCTGGTTATTTCAGTGTGCTGAACATGTATTTGAAAAACTATGTATAGGAATTATACATCTATATAATTTATACATGATAGAAACTAGGTAATTAAGAATAAGAATAGGTACAGTAACATATATTTGCTAGTGGTCCAGAGCAGTCAACTCTTCATTTTATAGTAATTTATAAACTAAATATAGTAAATGATTAAAGGTTATATAGTAAATAATATTGCAGTTCTTGGGCACCAGTACATCTCTACTACCAAACTATCAAATTTTATAAACATGGTTCCTGTTCATTTGAATATAGATTTAAAGATTCAAATTCTGTGCATCTTTTAGTTAATTAAAAACTTACCTTACAAACAGAATGTGCCTTGAATTAGTTTGCCTTTAGTTCAAAACTACGGATTTCTTTTCCCCTCACATAATCCTATGATGTGAACCTTTTAATCTTATCTTCGTGTTTGTCTTCGTATTCCTAACATACAGACAAGGGACAAGTAAAGTACTAATCACTCAGTACCTTATAGCCAGAAACAGTCCTAGTCAAAGTGCATAAATATCTGAAGTACATAGGAGAAATAGCAAGAGCCAAACCTGAACTGAGAGCTAGTTGATTGGTCTATCAAAGGAAGAGGAATTAAAAGCAAAAAGCATACAAACCAAGTTGCTTAGAAAAGGACACTTTTATTAAGAGAGTGAAAAGATAAATATACCTAAGCCAGTGTCAAACACACAGTAGGCATTTCAGAATGCTTGTTGAAGAAAGAAAAGAGCAAAATTTAACCTGAGATCTGAAGAATGAATAGGAGTTTAGCTAGGGAAGAGGCTACAATTAGGGGAAGAGCTTTCCATGAATAAGGAAGAGCAAAATATTGAAACAAAGACCATGGCTCCTAGAACTGAATTTCAGTGAGGTTAGACTGTCAAATATAAGGAGAACAGTTATGAAGCTGAAGAGATTTGGCAAGGGCCACATTCTGGAGGTCTTCAAAGGGTTGTAAGCCACAGAGTGATAAGTTTAGACCTGTGCATAATAGAAACTGGATTGAGTAAAGAAATCAGTTTGGAGTTAGAGACTGATCAGGGAGGACAATGGTTCAGGGAAGAGATGCAAGAAATAAGAGGTCTAGACTAGAGTAGTAGCCAATAGAGAGAGAGTCAAGAGGTTCTTAGGAGGCAGAATGTAATTAATGCAGTGCTTAATTAACTAAGGATGTGAAGGAAAGGCTGCAGTCTAGAAGAATTCAAGATTTCTGACAAGATTGAAAAAAAGATAAAAAAAATAAAAGATTTCTGACTTGAGTGACTGAAAGTATCAATGTATTGGGGGAGGAGGGAGTGGGAGTCAAATACATAGTGATGGAAAGAGAACTGACTCTGGGTGGTGAAGACATAATGCAATATATAGACTATGTACTGTAGAATTGTACACCTGGAACATATGTATTAAAAATTTTTACTGGGAGTTCCCTGGTGGTGTAGTGGCTAGGCTTCGGTGCTCTCAAAGCTGCGTCCTGGGTTCGATTCCCAGCCAGGGAACTACCCCAATAAATTTAACAATAAAGGAAAAAAAAAAAAAGAACGTATCAATGAACTGACAGGAGATATCAGAGAAGAGATATAGAGGGGAAGGTTCCATTTTTGGATGCATTGCATTTGAGATGCCTTTGAGACATCTCAGTCCTTTCGTCTGCTAGGCAGCTGGACATATAGGACTACAGCTTGGCAGGGGAACCTGGACTGGAATTAGTCTGTTGATAACTGAAGCCTTAGAATAGAGTTGACCACCCAGGGAAAGCATGTAGATTGTGAGGTAAGAACCTAGGTCTGAATCCAAGGAACACATAAAACAGATACCCAGAAGAGAAAACTGAAGATAAATGGCCAGAGTAAGAGAAGAAAACAGGTGTCATGAAAGCCAAGGAAAAAGGAGGAAATAGTCATTAGAGTTAAATGCCCTCTAGAGATCAAGCAAGATAAGGCATGATCCACTGTGTTTAGTAGGTTGTTTTTAGATAGAAGAGCCTTGAGTTAGGCTAAATAATAGAATTCACTGAGAGGAAGCAGTTGAAGGAGAGCAAGTAAGAAACACCAAAGTGAAGGAATGTGATACACATAAAAAATAAGTAATAAATTAACTGTCAAACATAAGGATTTCCTGGTTTTGGGACCTTCCCAGTATAGAAAGATTACCGTTAATACAGTTCACGTTCCAAAAGCTATTTCTTCTATTTCTGACATTGAATTCAGCTAATTACTGATGGTAAGAACATTAGCTAGAAATGGCCTGAGCAAACTATTTAAACCATAAGAAATAATTTAATCTATACTTAAGAAGACTGGTAGTAATAGGGTTTAGAGACGTGTTCATGATAAATAAAAAATGAAAACAGTAAGATTTCCTTTTAGTCACGTACTCATTACGTACTGTGCAAATGTTTTATTATAACCACCTTGTTGGCATTTCCATTTTACAGGAGGGAACAAGCTCAAGTCAATGAACTTGCCCAAGATTACACCGTTGGTAAATTATGAAGTGGGAGTAAAATCTAGGTCTAGATGAGTTCAAACCCATAATAAATATTTTTTACCTTGGTAGGCAGAAATATCTTTCTTTAAAAATGTTATTAATTGTATATATAACAACAAAATAAAACCATCAACCTATCCTAATCTTTTTGCTTCCTTTTTTTTAGCAAAACATCTTCAGATAATATACCCATGCTCATGAAATAAAGGAGGAAAAAAGTATGTTAAACATTTCTAGTTTTTGATCTGTTCAATTGAATAAATGCTTGTTTGACCTTAGTACTATTAATATTAATATATTAGAACCTCCTAATGAGTAGAAGCTGAGCCATGCATTCAAAACACTTATTGAATAATACTATGTGTAATTCAATGTGGAAGGTGGTTTAGATAAATGAGACATGATTACCCTTAAGGAGGTTACAGTCTAGGGCAGCAGTGTTCAACCTTTTGGCTTCCCTGGGCCACACAGGAAGAACTGTCTTGGGCCACACATAAAATACACTAACACTAAGGACAGCTGATGAACTAAAAATAAGGTCACCAAAAATGTTCATGTTTTAAGAATTTGTGTTGGGCCACAAAGCCATCATGGGCCGCCAGCTGGACATCCCTGGAAAAAGATTATAAAACACACTTGTAATTGTATCAGAAGAAACTGACATAAATCACAAAGGGGGCATAGATAAAGAGCTGTTGGTATTTCACAGAGAGTAATTTTGAGGAACTCAGGACATTAAAAGCAAGGGAGACATTTAGGAGACCAGTTTAATATTGCAGCCAAAGATTATCAATGCTTGAATGACGACAGAAGCAGTGAAGACTGAGGGAGCAGAAAGATGTTAGAGCCATTGCAGAAGCAGAAATTGCTCACTGATCAGATGTAGAGAGCAAGGAAAGAGGAATACAGAATGAAGACAAGTACATGGTAGAGCTGTTTACCCTGACAGAGCGAGCATTCAAGAGCAAGAGCAATTTGACATGGAGATTAAAAGGCAGGAGATAAAAGTCAGTGTGCTCATTTCTTCTCTCACTCCCTGGTCTTCCTGAGGCCTATGGTTGAGTGGTGGCCATGTTTACCAAAAGGTCACCTCTGTCAGGCCTAGGGAGGTAATAATAGTGCCCCACTTTTGCTGGCCCATCTTGACCTTAATTCAGTCCACGTCTTTATATATTTTTTCATTAACACTCCTCAGTAACCCTATTTAAGTGTGCCATCTGTTTCCTAGCAGGACTGTAACATATCATATGTGTGTGCTTTATTTTTTGGTGGTTCCCTGGTTGGGAGTAGAACCCAGGCCATGGTGTTGACAGCACCAAAGCCTAGCCACTACACCACCAGGGAACCCAATTTGTCTATTTTTAAATAAAGTATATATGTATAATTGTATGTTTATACATGCACAGGAATTATCTGGAAACATGCACACCAAATTCTTAGTAAAATTTACTACCTGGGAATGGAAATAGGAGAGGGAAGGACAAGGGAAAAGAAAAAAGGGCTTTTATTTTATGTCTACACAATTTGAGTTCCAAAACAAAAGGATTGTATTACTTTTAAAATAAAAAAGTTTTTAAATCAGCCTAGTAAATTCACTGACAGTAAAAGTAAAACCTCCCTAAGAAATACTCAGCCAAAAATATTAGAGAAAAGCCCTAAACTTAAAAAAAAAAAAATTAATGATAAATACATATTGATAGAAAGAATTAAATTCTTCTGTGAAGGCAGCATCCAAGGAAACTCTCCATTTTCATGACTCCCAGCCCTTCCCTCCGGGCTGATGGGGCAACTTGAGACCAACCAAGCCAGCTGACTCCTCCACTGAGCGCTCACCCTTGCCATGAAATTCCTGATGAAGGGCCACATGTTGACGGATGCTGCGGAGGAGACAGAGGTAGGTGGCAGCTTGGAAATGAAGCTCATGTTGGGCTCTGCACAACTTCTCACTGGTGACCTAGAAAAGTAGCAACGTCAGACACTCTGTGAACAGCCCAGGGCCACAGAGATTTAATAAACAATCATTCTCTGGAGTGAAAGTAAATTCCACAGAAAAAATACAAACATACATATGTGTATAGTTTCTACATATATAGAGGAATTCTGTACTTGTTGATTAGGAATGCTGACTTTAATTGAAATTTTGGTTTCACTAAGGTGTGTCATCCAGTGACCTCACATTTTAATCTAGTTTCAACTTTCTCATTATACAAATGAGGAAACTAAAGCTCAGAGAGTCTTGGTGGTTAGTTAATAGCAGAGGTGGAGAACTATAATCAGGTTATTGATCATTAATGTCACCTAGGGAACATAATATAAAACTTTCTCTCTTTCATATAAATGGAGGGCTGCTTACTTCTTATGTCACTGTGGACTGTGGTTAATGTGGCACATGCCTTTCATTTCAACGAAAACTTAAAATTTATTTTGTCTGAAAAATAATAGCTTTGTCCTCAATAGTAACAAAATGAAGGTTTTACAGTAATATGCAAATACTCATATTACTTAATTGTACTTGCTGTTGCTGTTCACTTATCCATCTGAAAAATCTGGATTCTGATGACCTTAAGTGGAAACTGCATAGCCATTCTGAATTCCTCAGTGACTCCAAACCTTGTTTTGTTTTCATCACAATTAATTTCCAGATGAAAGAAGTTAATCCACTGTTCTTTACTTGACTAGTTTTGTGTTCTGAGGTTGTAAGAAAGGGGTGGGGGAAGGGTGAGATGAAGATGTGTGCATAGCCTCAATTGACCTAAGGAACCCTGTCCAAGTGTGGCTTCATCTCTGGCACCCCTGCCTACAGAATCTTCTTTCTTTGACCTTTCTTTATTTAAATATCTAGGGTTGGAATCTGAAAACTAGATGTGTGGTTTAAGATCTGCAGATCATATATGTGAAAATGCCACTCATAAGATGTTCAAAAATAGAATTTATCTGCTTTAATCAATTTAACTTTTTATCATTAAAAATTTTTGAAAGATCAACACCAATGTCAAATATCAACAAAGGGTAACATCCACTTCTATTATATAAACCTAAATCTGTAGGATTTGAAACAGGATTTCTACGTTAGTAGTGTAGGTCAATATTGATCTTGATTCAGCTAGGCCTGAATCATGAGTTAGGAGGGAAGGGTCAAGAGTGTAACATAGTAAATGAATCACAAGAGACCAAAAGAAATCAAATGAAATAGAAAACTGTATTTTCCCTCAGGAGAAAGGGGAGGTTCCTCCCTAACTGAACCCCTTCAGCCTAGGGAATGGAAAGAGAAAATGGGCAGAGATGATTATTGAATTAGCTCTGAGCCAGCAGGAAATACAAACCATTCCCCATAACCTTATATGCATTCCACAGTGTAGTATTTCTGAAAAATTTTAGAATAAAATTCAGATTTATTTCCAAGGAATTTTATAGCCATTACCAAGCCTCTGTAAGGATAATAATGTTGTCTCTTTGTAAGGGGCAAATAAAAATGTCACCTTAAAAAATCTTGAAATGACCTCCCATACATTTACAATAAAGTTTAAATTCCTGCCTACCTACCTTATTGTCCTCCACTTCACCACCACACCATATGCTTTAACCATTCTCAACTGTTCTTGTCACCTCTGGACTTTCAGTTGTGCAATTTCTTTACCTGGACCTCATCTTCCCCAGTCTCCATTTACTTGCTAACTCAAATACATCCTTTGAGTCCTTGCTTAATAAATTTCCTCCTGAAAGCCAACCCCCTTCTTCATATTAAGAACCCTGTTGCCTACTCCCTCAGTACTCATTTATTCTAAGTGCTTGGTCATATGGATCCTTAGGTGGACTGCAAGCTTCTTAGAAGAAAGGGTTCCTGTGCATCTTAGTCATATTCTACCCAAGTTCCTAGAAGTCCCTAACACTGTGGCCTTTTAACAATCAGAATTTTAGTTCTAACATTTTGGATTCTAACAGCTATGGCTCAGAAATTAAACATTTAGGATGATGGTTCTCCCTTTTCCCACACTGCTCAAAGGACAGTAAGTTTCTTTCCCTAACATCCAAACTGATTCTCCAAGGCAGATCACTGTCCCTAAGCCTCAGTTGTCCCATTTGAACAATGAAACTACCTTCCATCCGCTCTTTCCTAAGGGGGATGTGGAGTGTGGATTTCACAAAGAAATTTCTCAAGGATGGCTTCCCATTGTTCATACTTACCTGCTACGTAAGGGGAAAAAGGATCTGGTCACATACCATGTTAACGTCGTAACCAACAGTACAACTCATTACAGTTACTAGTTCCGCTCTACAAGGCACCATTTTGTAGAGTGTAAGGGATGTAACACAAATAAAACCCTGCTCTTCAGGAATCTCCCCATCTTCCACACCTCATTACGGTTTTGTTTTCTACCTCCAAAATCGCTTTTCAGAAAGCTTTACTCAGGGAAGGGCGGGGAGAGTGTTGGTTAGATGCGGTGGCTAGTAACGACTGTCCACCAGGCACATCTTTTTTTCTTTCCCCCTTCCATTTCCTCCATTTCACTTTTCTCTGGCTTTCCCTTCAGCACGTGCAAGACACAGCCAATGAAATCCTCGGAGACGGCTCCACCCCCGGGCGACACTGGTCTCCCGCCCGCCCTTGGTTAGTTCCCGAGCTAGGCCATGGACTAGACCTAGGGTCTGGGTTTATTTGGCCGGAACCGGGACTAGGTGGGAGAGTAGGCCTGAGAAATGCAAGCGATAAGGCTCGGCGCTCCTACCCCAACCCGTACCCTGTTATTTTTCCTATCCCGGGGAAGGGATGCTGGAGTACCCACATACGGGCTTCCGTACCCGATGTGCACGAAAAGCCTTCACGAGGTACCGATAGGCCGCGGTGTCACGATAGGGTCGGCCAGTAGCTGCGTTCATGTAGCGTAACTCCCGTAGAAGGCCTCGCAAAGTGCTCACCGGAGACCCTAGGGCCGCCATTTTCTCGTCCTCCGAACCCGGTGCCTTACGGCGCTCTACACCCCTCATTCTACCCCACCCCGCCTAACCGCTTAATGGTACGGTCGGACTCAAGGCTGCCGGCTCCCCCTATCGATTGCAAGGCAGTGGAATATCTCACTTCCTTTCTCTACGGAGGCTTAGTAATCGAACGTCGAGCGGCGCCCAAAGGGGTTAAGGGAAAAGCAAACAAAAGCCGGGCGAAGAAAAAGGAAGTCCTTTCCTCACTGCGCCATTTAAGACGCCATTAGTCGACCGACCTCCTGAACCTCGAGAGATGAGGAGCTGGGGGATGTGCATCTGAAACAGAACACGCTCTCCATTTTTATTTCTAGAGGGGAGAATAGAATTCAATATATTGGCTTCCTAGAAACAGAAAATGGAGTCTGCTGAGTCTCGCAAACTGTAGCACAACAGCTAAAGAAAAACATACCTCTTGTTTTTAAAAAGTAAAATTGCGTGTTTTCAGTTGTTAGGAAGCGACGAAAAGCATCTTAAAAGGTAAAAAGCTCAATCACCCCAGATGGGACTCGAACCCACAATCCCTGGCTTAGGAGGCCAATGCCTTATCCATTAGGCCACTGGGGCTTCTGAAAGTGACGCCTTCAAACAACGTATTCAATTTTTTTCCTCTCTGGTACGTCATTCTCACTCTAGTTGCTAACCTATCCTGGGAACTACATTTGGTATCAACGTGAGGGGCGAAGCATGCTGGGAGTTGTAGTTCAGAGAACGAAAGTCTTATTACAGCTCCAAAAGATTTACCCTCGAAATACATCGATGCGCCCGATGGAGAATGGGCGCGCGCGGTTTTGCACACGCGTTTCCCTGCGCGGTAGTCCCCGCGCCTGCGCAAAAGCGAGAATGCGACGTTGCGGAGAGGAGCGCGCTAGGGATACTGGCGGAATCTCGGATACTCGCCCTTTGAGCCTTTGCTCCGTCGGGTTCTTACCGGAAACAGTAGGACCTTTTCCGGTGTCGCAGCGCTCCGGACTTAGTTTGCTTTTAGCCCGCCGTTAGGTGGCGTCTTTAGCAGCAGTTTTCTGTTTCCGGTTGAAGTGCGGAGACCATTTCCGGAGAGCCAGTGGCTACTTAAAAACCTTTCTCTCTTCTGAATTGGCGGCTCAGTGATAAACATGAGACAGCGGTGAATCGGTACTTAATGCATTAGGATTAGTGAATTGGAAATAATTAGGAGTTTTTTTCTGATTCTGTTCCTAATTGTATAATTTAGTCAAGTCACTTCTCTGAAACTCAGCAACTTTAACCCCTTATTTAAAATCTCACAGTGGCACCCCTTGCCACTAAAATATTTAAGCTTAGGCTGATGAACCCTGCCTAAATTGACCCTTGCTTACATCTCAACGTTCACCTCTCACTATTCTGTTTCCTCTTACCCTCTGTTCTAGGTATTTGAACTTCTCTCATTGTCTTCCTCTCCACACTTTACGTGCTACTCCTCTGCCTAAAACTTAATGATTTGTATTAATATTCCTATTTACCTTTTGGGTTCCAAGTTTCCTTAGTAAGTCTAGGACAGACACGTCTAGACCTTGTCTATATGTCAAAGTTAAAATGATTCACTTCACCTCCTCTTGGCTCCTCTAGATTATCTATGTGATGTTATATGTGATGTTACCTTTTAAAAGCTAGATTACCTTGTCTCAGCTCCATCATCTTCCATATGAGCCAAGAGAGATGCAACTGCTCAGACTCAGGAATTACCACTCTAAACACTTCGCTCCCTCTAGGTCCCTGTCAGTGTCCACCAGCCCTAGCTGTGGCCAACTTTGACGTAAACCTTTTATATTTTGGCTGGAATCCTGACACTTCCAGAATAACCAGTATGACTTATTGTGAATGAATTAATCTCTTCTTGTTACACTCATAAAATATGCATTTCGTCATTTGTACAAGTACCTGATTTTAAAAGGTAAATATGAAGGAAGGGTTAGGGAGAATGTTAGCAGTTATTCTGTTAATATAAATTTGTTTAAACAGCTTTCTAAGATGTAGCAAATTTAAGGCAGCTCTGAGGAAGCAGAAGAATTTATAGGAAGTAGGTCTTCAGTAACCTTCCTGTTGCTATATTTTGGTAATGAGAGAGGGGGCCCGCGCCTTAAGGAGTTACCCACCCATATTTAGCATGCCAGAAACTTCCTGCCAAGGTCCAAGGACACTCCCCATAATAACCCTACCCCCATGAAAAACTTAACTTCCTGGACCCTTGGAACTTGTGTGGACTCATGCTAATTGTTTTTTGTTTTTGTTTTTGTTTTCCGTAAAAGCCTGCCAAGAATTCCCGCCAATGCATTAGGATCACCAATCGAAAGGTGACACCATTGCTCGTTTGTCTGAAAGCATGTAAATCCTATAAAAGGACAGGACCAGAGTGAGTCAGCTGAGCTCAGCCATTTAACTTTTGTCTCCGCAACTTTGCCAGCCGGATAAAGAACCCCTTTGTCTTCTATCTTTGGTTGTCAGGTGATTCTTTCTCTCTGCTGGGCCTAGATTTCTGTTACAGTAAGAAGCAGTAAGAATTCCAAATTCCTTTTTACTGAACTACCAAGAGGCTTTTCCATCCTAATCCATTCTTACACTAAGGTAAATAGATAATCATAAAATGTTAGCTCTATGTAGTCACTAGTCTCCATAGATGCCCCCACCCCCAATCTTCTCTTCCATATATATTAATATGTATTTCTCCTTACATCAAGAGGTGAAGCTTATTTCCCATCCCACCTGCCTTTCCCCCTTTTGGATCTCAGCTGGCCTTGTGACAAGCTTTGACCAATAGAATGCAGCAGAAGTGACACCCTGGGATTTCTGTGGAAAGCCAGGGCTTAAAACTGGCAACTTTTCATTCACTGTTTATCTAGCAATCATGCTGTGAAAACCTCAAGGCAGAGGGAGGAGTACTGAGACAGACCCAGCTGAGCCCTCAGCTGACAGCACAAATGACCCACCTGTGAGTAAGCTATTTTGAATGTCCCAGTCAGTATCACCCCCCAGATGACTAACAGTCTCAGCCAACATCGCATGGAGCAGAGAACTACCCATATAAACCCAGTCAATTGACAGAAATTAATGATAGTAAAATGGCTGTTAGGAATAATTCCACTATGTTTTGGAATTACTGTGCAGCAATCAAAACTCGAATAAATCAGTCTGAAAAATTCTTAGACACAATTTAGCCAGACTTGTAAATTTTGCAGCTTTATAAAACCTTTATATTCCTAGTGCAGGTCTATAAACTCAAAACCCTACAGCAGAGACCCAGCAGGTAACACAAGAGTTAATCAGGCCAATTGGGTTCCTACCTCCTCCAAAGGAGCTCTAGCACATCAGCTCAATCTCATTGTTGCAAAGTAGTACTGTGGTTCCTAGTTGCCAGAGCTGCTGATTTAAAAGAAGTTGTAAATCCACAATTTTTATGAAATGCCCTAACTTTTAAATGTTAGCAATCTGTTAAAAACATCAGTTTGTCAAAAACAAAACAAAACAAACAAACGACTTCTGTTGGCCTTATATAACCTAAGTTTGCAAGTGTGCTAACTATGTCCCAGGGCATTTTGCAGGCAATGTCTCATTTGACCTTCACCAAAATCTATAGGTAGTTCTCTGATTTTACACACTTACAAATTTGGGAAAAAGCTCAGAGCAGTTTCATGGTTTAGTCAACATTAGTAACTGGTTGGTACTGAAACGGCTGTTTGACCCCAGGCAATCCAACTCCAAAGTCTATTTTTTTTTTTAATTTTTTTTTTAAAGCTTTATAGCAGAAAAATAATTTTTATTAAAAAGATGCTGAGTGATTCTCAGAATATCCTGGTAAGGCTAGAGATCAGGCTTGGAAGCTACAAGCCAAGAATCTCACCCAAAATCCTGCCCTAAATCTGGTCCAGTAAAAACACTACCAGGTATAGTCACTACAGCTTGCAGTGCTGATGCAGTGACACTGGACAGGGACTGGACACCAGCACTAATCTGCTGCTTCAGGACAATGCCTGTAGCTGGCTTCTCTCCTTCCACTAGTGCCAGAATGGATTAGATTAAGTCATTAGAGTCACATTCTGGGGTGAGTACTTCTAATTAGCATAGCTGGGTCATGTTCCCATGTAATGATTAAGGGAGGCTGGGAAAGGAAGTATTTCACTATTCAATGAATTTGTATTGAGCATCTGCTATGAGTTAGGCACTTTTCAAGATGCTAGGGAAACAAAAGCAAGCAGAATTGGTAAAACTTGCTACACTCATGAAGCCCCCATTCTGGAAAGGTGGACAGACAATAAAATAAACAAGTAAAACATAAAATATGTGAAATGGTAATGAGTGCTGTGGAGAAAAATAAACGCTAGGGGTAGGGGACTGGGACCTGCTGCTTTGTATGTACGTTCAGGGACGTCTTTACTGATAAGGTGACATTTGAGAGACTCAAATGATGTGGGGGCATTTTCAGCTTGTGTGTGTGCAAGTACTGGGGTGGGACAATGCCCACACTTTTAAGTGAAGAGACCCTATCTCCGTTCCCAGTGGGGAGGTAGGGTCTCTTCACTCAGGTGAAGCCACCACTATTCCGTCCTTCAAGTTCCTTCAAGGAGTTGACTGGGGACAAGTTTCCTATGCTGAGTGAAAAGGTGGGAACAGACTCCGGAGGTTCTGGTCTTAACTCTGCAACTACATGCACATGAAAATTTGGAGACAATTTTGGAGGGAAAAGAGCCAGGACTAACCAAAATGGGTGTACATAAGAGAGTCATTTCCATCAACTGTGATACCATAGAGGTGTGTCCTAAAGCACTTATTTCTAAGTGTTTTTGATTGTGTGTATCCATAGCTTTAAAAATCTTGTGCCTCTGCCATAAATCTTTGTATTTATTTTTAAGTTACATACATGTACTACTGAGTCAATATAATATGTACATTTAAAACATGCATAAAATAGAAACAAAAGGATGTTTTTAAAATTAAATAAACAATATTTTGAAAATATTTTTATTTATTAACAGTAAAAAAAAGTCCTAATTTCTCTCAGTAAAGAAAGATTATTACTATTTATTGAAAACAATGTAATTCAGTATGTTTAATTGTTTTGAAAATCTTGGTTTAACACATTTTGAGCAACAAAATCACATAGTGATAAACATTTCTAAACATCCATTTTCAAATTTCTTCATAGCATGAGTATCTTTTAAAAAGACAGTTAATGCCTCACTTACAGCTTTTAAAAATTACTTTTAACTTAAAGGAACCCAGTAAGTATGCTCATTTCTTTCCAAGTATCAGCTAGGCAGCTGTATCCATCAGGGGTCAGGCAGAAAGAGAAACCACTGTAGGCCTGTTAAGCAGAAAGGAATTGAGTGCAGGGCATTGAGGTGCTAATGGCACTATTAGGAGGACTGCAGGAGTCAAGGGATGTGGCCATTAACATTCAGGAGTTCCGAGTATTAGGAGGTTGCTGCTTTACCCAGGTCAGAAAAATGCAGGGAACCCCCGCTGCTGACCAGAGAGCTGCCCCCAAGTACTGAGACAGGGGGCTGATAGGAGGTCACGTGGTAGAGCTTTAAATCTGCCACGACCTACCTATTTTGTTAGGTGCTGACAGAGAAAAAGAAATGCCACTTTTTCCTCCGACCTACAAAATCTCACATGAATACACCAGCAGAAAGAAACCACATCCAGAAACCTTGAAGGCAAAGGAGTTTGGGAAATGTAGTTTCCATAATTCTAGTCCCTGTAACACAGGGAGTAGGATAGAAGGATGTGGGAATGAATGCTGGCTGCCAAAAAACAGAATTTAGATTGCACAGCAACATACTCCTGATAGTCTCTTGTCATCACAGAAGAGGACAGCAAATGAGAAACACTTGCCTGTTTTGCAAAAGACAAATATGTAATTAATTTTTAAGTTTGACACTCTTGTAAATACTTTCTAGCAAGATAATCACTCAATCTCTGTGGTTTATAGGATTTTCGTGGCTACTTCTCAGTACATAATAGTTTCTCCTATTTAAAGGTCTTACATTTAATCAAATTAACCTTATTAACATCCTGATGCATACAAACTGTAGGACATTACAATACTCAGAAGTAAATATGACTATTAACAAGCAAGCTGGACCTGCTAGATGCAAGCAGAGAGCAATTTATTCTGCTCACCATGGCTGCTTCTGAACCTCCTGGGTCTTTCTCCCCATGATGAAATCGTGGGTGTGGTTCAGAGCTTTTCCAGGAAATAACAGGACAATTAGCCTTTTTTCTTTGGTTTTAAAAAATTCCAGTCTGTGTGTCATTAAAACTCCAAACTTTATCCAATAAAACTTCTCCCTGTTGTCAGCTGAGGCTGCCAGGGGATGAAAAATGGGCAGTGAGGGCTGGAGGAAGGGCCAACCTCTACATCTCCCTGATCTGCTCTTCTGCTCTTTAAATGCAACCTGTCTGTAGAACAAGCTAGGCTTTGTGGGTATAAACAGAAAGCAACTTTATTTGCTCATGAGTGCCCCTACAAACCTGCTGTGATGATTTATTTTTATGCTGGATGAAATTTACAGCTTTTCCAGTTTCCTTTAGGTAACAAACAGGTTAGAATTATTATCATCATTTAAAAAATAGTCTCTTTTTAAAAGTATCAATGAGTCTCATCCAGTGTCATATCAAAACTTCAAATGTCAGTTAATTTAAAACTTCTCCCTTGGGGGTTCCCTGGTGGTGTAGTGGCCAGGCCTTAGCACTCTCAATGCTGTGGCCTGGGTTTGATTCCCAGCCAGGGAACCACCAAAAAACAACAACAACAAAACAACAACAACAACAACAAAATTCTCCCTTCCTCCAGCCCAGAAATCTGAGGGAGAATGGGGTTCATGGTCAGTGTCATTTCCGTTTCTTGCACTCTACCTCCTCCCCACTTGCTAGTTGCCATTCTGGGCCCACTCTCCAGTTGTAGCAAAGGTAGGAAGAGAGAAGGTCGTACTTGGCTGGTAGAGTTGTAAACTGGTCTTAGTGTCCTCTGGGAGTAGCAGATTCCAGTGCTGCTGCTTTTTTCATAGGTGTTTTCTCATGGGTTCTCCAGAGTTTCTCCATCACTAGGGATCTCTCACCTGTAGTATCCTTGTAGGCCATGCCTTCTCTAGTTACTTGAGATTCCTGCCCCAGCCCTTTAAGTTTCCGGCATCCCTCAAGGAGTTTCGTTTAGCCAGATTCCTTCTTAAAATGACCAAATCTGGCTCCCTTTCTTGAGAACCACATCAGGCCCAAAGGCACTCAGGAACTTTGAGAGTGTGAGGCATTCCAAATGCAGCCTTCCCTCCTCTTCTGTCTTTTTAAGGAGCTAGCTAGCCACCTACAATTTGTCTTTAGGCTTTTAGGAGTGAGTCAGACACCAGTCCCCGTGTCCCTCAAATTGCACAGGATGTGTCAAGCTTTCCAAATGGTCCTCTTGAAGCGCCCCCTCATTTGGCAGGAGTTGAAACAGCAGCACTCCCACCCTCTCCTGCTTGGGGAGAAGTGAAAATGTCCAGCATACTGACAACTGCTTCCAAAGCAATGCTCTTACATGGCTGTTGAGCTAATCCTTCCCAGTATTGAGCTAGTGGTTCCCAGTTTCACAATCTCTTAGCATGTGGTACATAGGTGATCTAGTTCCTCCTCCCTTTAGAATGTGGATGGACTTGGCACCTATTGCTTTGTTCTCAGCCTTTGGGGTTTCTGGTGAAACTGATACAGAAAAAGTCCCATTTTAGTAAATGAAATTACCATTGTCAACCCCTCCTCCTTGTGGAACTCCTGTTTTTTCATTAGGATATCTGATGCACTGTAGGTGACATGGGACAGTCTGTCTCATGAACTGGTAGTGTGACTATACAGTTAACATAGAATTATTAAATATTTATATATTATCAACTACAGTTTATATTAATTATATAGTAATACTTATATGTTTATATATAGATGCAACTAATTTTATGCAAAAAAATATAGGACTTTTGTTTTTGACATTATGAATGATTATGAAATCTCTTTCAAAATATAAAACCCCTAAAGTGTTGGGTGAAATTTTTACACACACACTAAAATACTTTTCAAAGCATGACTGAGTTGTAAGATAAAGTGAAGGACGCCAGAATAACGAGAGCTCAGAAAGGAGGACTGAGTGAGGAAGAGAGCACGAAAAGCAGCATCTGTCTTGAGGATAGCTGCTGATCCCTTGTGGCCTTGAGTCTGGATTTTAATTTGCCTTAGGAAGTCATAATGAAAGAAAGCCTCAGACTAGCATGGTAGGAAGTCAGATCATAAGCTCTTGAAAAATGATGGAACCACCCATGATTGACCCCGTAGCTGGCAATGAAAAAAAATATATCTCTGACCTCACCAAGAAGAGACCTTTCTGACTTAACCTCAACTCAGAGTGGGGTGGCAGGGTGGGGAACCTTCTACAAGAGTTCTTAGTCACATGCATTTGAAATTCATTCTATCTCTGTGACCCCCAAATCCTTAAGCTGAACACTGAGTTTGAAGTAGGCCTGATGTGGCAAGGTTCCTAGGAGCACGGAAGAAGTAAACTCAAATACTCTTTAGAGGAACACACTTTAAATCCAGGCCTCAGAGGCTCATAGCTAAAGTTCCAAAGTGCAGGGATGTAGAATAACATATCACCAAGCACAGAGAAATAAGCCATTGTGAGCAAGTTAGTAGAAAACAAACTGCAGAACTAGACCCAGACTTTGGTTCAAGATCTGACTCTGGTGCCTGGAGCTTGCTGTGGGAAATGCCCCCTGGATTCTACCAATCCGTTTCTTAAAGCACCTGCTAGGGGCCGGACCATGGTGTCTCCTCTTAGTATACATCACCAGCTGAGAAAGCCGATAAACCCAAGAAAAAGCAAGCTCACAGGTGAAAATAATAAAATATTTGAGGAGACAATCACAACAAAAAAGACAATAAATGGAACAAACTGTACTAGACAAACCAGAATGGAACAAGAGAGAACAAGAACTTAAAAATAAGCACAATAAAGATCCTCACAGAGTTAAGAGGGTAATAATAAGAACAAGCAGTTATATAGACCAAATGGAAATTCTGGGTATGAAATATGTAATAGTTGAACAAAACCAATAAATTGGATAAAAACAAGAATGGCTACATAGCTGAGAAATGAATAATGATCTATAAATAAGCTCAAGGCATTTTCCCAGAAGGTACTAGAAAGAGATGGAAAATATAAACATATAAGAAATTACTATTACTACTACTACTGTCAATATCTGTACAACATGAGTCCCAGAAAGAGAGAATGGGTTTAAGGAAGAGCATACTTAAAGAAATAGTAAGCAAAGAACTTCTAAATATTAAAGATAAAAAGAATCCAATCCAGAGTTCTCATGGAGCACCAAACAGAATAAATACAGAAAAACTAAAACTTTGACACATTATAGTGAAATTTAAGAACATTACAGACAAAAACAAAATTCTAGAACCTTGAAAGAAGGGGAAGATAGTGCACAAAACATTAAGAAGAATTAGAATGACATTAGTCTTCCTAACAGAAACACTGGAGACAAAAAAGTGATGAGGAAAATAACTTAGAATATTATGTCCAGATAATCTATTGGCTACATGTGAAGAATCAAAGATGATACATTCAGACATACAACACCTTAGAAAGTTTATAGCAAACTTTGAAAACTCTACTGAAAGAAATACTTTTATATTTAATATACTAATACAAGTAAATTACACTCAATATGTTAAGTATTTAACCAACACATGAAAAGATGACTGAATACCATTAGTCATTTGGGAAATGCAAATCAAAATGAACAGGATATTACTTTATACCTATCAGGGCAGCTATAATTTAAAAAATGGAAAATAACAAATGCTGCTGAGGATGTGCAGAAATTTAAACCATTATATATTGCTGGTGAGGATGTAAAATGGTTCAGCTACTGTGGGAAACAGTTTGGTGGTTCCTTAAAATATTAAACATAGAGTTACTACATAGATCCAGCAATTCCATATAAACACACACACACACACACACACACACACACACACACACACAAAAAGAAACATACATCCACACTTGCACACAATATTCATAGCAGCATTATTCATAATATTCAAAAAGTGGAAACAGACAAATGGGTAAATAAAAAAGCGATACAGTCATACAATAAAATATTATTCAGGATACAGATAGCTGGGATGTCAAATATAGTATTAGGGCAAAAACACATCATAAAGAAAATTGAAGGGGAGTTCCCTGATGGTGTAGTGGCTTAAGGCTTCGGCGCTGGTGCTGTCAGCATTGCGGCCTGGGTTCGATTCCCAGCCAGGGAGCTACCCACATACCAAAAAGAAAAAAAAAAAAAAGAAAATTGAGGGACATTATGCAGGGCCTGGCACAAATAACACCCCTCTTTTATGAGCTGGTAATCTATATCAAAATCATAAGTATGTAATTCTGAAACATAGCAATATCATAACTACATTAACATAACTATTAATATTTTTAAAAGGGCATTACTTCTGCAGACCCTGTATATTGGTTAAAAAATAGATGAAAAAGATGTAACCAGGAGTTCCCTGGTGGTGTAGTGGCTTATGCTTCAGCGCTGTCAATGCTGCAGCCTGGGTTTGATTCCCAGCCAGGGAACTACCCACATACAAAAAAAAAAAAAAAAAAAAAAAAAAAAAAAAAAAAAAAAAAAAAAAAAAAAAAAAAA